>JBBMKF010469973.1:0-10620 GCA_037834155.1 Curcuma caesia | reverse complement strand
GGGTGAAGTTGAATAATGCTTTTCCTCCAGTATTCTTAGGATATTTTAGTTTCATTTCATAGAGTTTACACTAATCGAGCAAGTTTTACTGCATACATTAGCCAATAGGATTCTAATAAACACTACGGTTTTCTTCAAGGATAGAACATCTCATTCTTGCTGGTTGATTAGATGCGTGTTTCAGATAGCTAAAGTTAGCTTGAAGGACAAAATATTTTTGTTTCAGATAGTTATAACCTATCTTTTTGAAAATCTAGCAGGATTAAGAAAATAAATATCTTAAACTAAGCATTGATATAATAAAATTTGGGATGGAACTCTATGTTGGAGATGTTCGCAAGGTTTTAAATACCATTCTGGTGCCAGTTTTGACGCTCTATTGCACTGGTATTATGGGCACGATGGTGAGCCACTTTTTTGCTTTTTCCCAACAAAAAATTAAGATTATTCTTCAGTCCAGCAATGCAGCTGGTGCTGACAGCACCACTAAGCATGTTCTGTATAAGTTGCTTCTAACTGAACCAGGATTCTTCTTTATGTGATAATCCATGCAAAATATTTGCTATCATCTAGTTGAAAATCTTTTGGGGTGAAGCTTTTTTTGTATGCATCCTTTTGATAAAGGGCTTATTGATTTAGCTGACATTCATGAAATGCTTCACTAAAGTCATTTTTACCATTTTCTTACTTTGAAATATTGTCTTTCTGGTCTTATTCTTATATGAGCTAACATAAATGGAGACTTGATTCACCTATGTCTTCTGTCTAAGTATTTTGATTGTAGCTTCTTTTCTTGCTTCATGCGGTTCTTAACTTGATCATTATGAAAATAAAAAAATAGGAAGTCCCTGCTGCCTTTGTTTCCTTCAAAACTCGTTATGGTGCAGCTAAGGCTCTTCACATTCAACAATCTGTCAATCCGACTGAATGGGTAACAGAACAAGCTCCTGAGCCTCACGATGTGTATTGGCCCTTTTTCTCTACATCATTCATGCAAAGATGGATTTCGAAGTTGATCATCCTTGCAGCATCTGTTCTATTAATAATTTTGTTCCTTTTAGTTGTTGGCATTGTTCAAAGTTTAACTTACTTGGAGCAATTGGAGGCTTTGTTTCCTTTTTTGGGGAAAATACTGAAAATGTAGGTTGTTCTAGTTGCTCATTCTTTTACTATTCTTGTGTTTTTTAAAAGTATTATTGAATTTCTGTGTTTGCATATGTTCTACCCTCCAGCGAGGAAACTTAATGCTGTATCTATATCCATTCTAGCTTCTATACTCCCCTAATCCCCACCCCCCTAATCACTGACATGCTGACCAAATCTGTCTTGATAATTTTGTCCATGCCCACAAGCTATCTCCTGTAACATCCTGTGCCTCTAGGATTGGTGCTTACAATGGTTCGTGAAAGTTCCCTTAAATTATGCTGAAATGATATAATACCCAGATTACAAGCACATGAATTACTTATGGGATTGGTCCTAATTAACTAGTGTCATGTGGATTCAAGTTTGCATGAGATCATTCTGCTCCTGCCAATGTTTATCATGATTTCTTACTACCACAAGCTTCTATGATAATATTGAAACCAAGATGACTTATTCTCTGTCTCACAAGCTTCTGATGGTATGCCTGAAAAGGAACCTATCCACGTTAGTCTCCAAAGCCACTAGTTACGATTTTCTTTTGACTGAAGCCGATACAACTGAAAGATACCTTATCCCATTAAAAGATATCGGAGGGACAAGGAATCACTTGACTATATTATTGGTGTTATTCAATCTTGAACTTCTTGTATAAGTCTGGCTTCTTTTAATCTTGTGAGACACTGGTAGCTTATCTGCAGTCTGGTCTGGACTGTCAGAAATGATAAAGCTGCAGCTAATTGTGCATATGTTGTAGGCGACAGAAACTATGTAAACCTTAGATTGTCAGACATGATGTAAATCTGAGGAATTTGGGTTCCTGTCACTGTTTGTTTATAAATGTTTTGGCTCATATGATAGATATGCATTGTTAAGGTAAAATATCTTTCTTGCATAAGATTTTGTTTTTGCAAATTTCCTCATTAAACTTGCAATCAATTTCTGGTTTCCATGTTGACTTTGATCACCATTGTCCAACTGAGCTGGGGTTATAGGCTAGTTTTTTATCCTGTGTTATTTACTGTTCAAATTTCTCTAAATCCTTTGTCGCTCTATCTTTTCTTATGTCACTGCCGAATGATTGTTAATCAATGGGTAGCTATTTAAAATACCCATATGAAGCTTATTTCTCCCAATAAGCATATTAACACCTTTTAGATGGGTATGCCATATGATTAAACTGAAAGGGTGCTGAAAGGGTGTACTAATCAACTGTTTGCTGCTGCTTTATTGTTGATTGAGTCATGTTATCGGTTGAGCTCTACTTATTTTTCTGAATAATAATACATGTGGAAATTGTATACTTGCAGAACTGTCGTCAGTCAGATTGTAACAGGTTATCTGCCTAGCCTCATCCTTCACTTGGTGGCAGCTCTTATACCGCCTATCATGAAGCTATTCTCTGCAATGCAAGGATATATAGCCCTAAGTGAGATTGAGATAAGTGCATGCAATAAAATGCTTTTGTTCACAACATGGTTCCTCTTTTTCGCAAATGTGCTCACTGGATCAGTTACAAGCCAAATACAGTTATTATTTGATCCAAAAACTATTCCTTTAAGACTAGCTGTTGCTGTTCCTGCACAGGTAAAAGCAATACAGTTGTCTTGGAAACATAAATGTTTGAGTAAATTTCTAGAATTTCAAGTTAATCTCGACCAAAATTTGGAAAAGTTTCTGAAAGAAAAACAAGGGGTTGGAACAACCATTTCTGAAAATTGATTTGGTTTTTATGACAGGAAGGTCAACTACAGATGCTATACTGCTATTTATTTAGTGAGATAACTAGTGGTGTAGAAAAGTTTAAGATAGAGTTCTTAAACAATTATGTGGGTGTTTTGGAGATAAAAATATGTAGTTACTTTTAACAATGTGATAAAGGACATATACAATAATATTAGATTCTAGTGTTAGAGCCATATAGAGCATAACAAATTGTTTTTGTTTTTGTTATTTTTGTAATTGTAGATTTACACCAAGTGTTAACAATTAATTATAAGTTTCTTTTTTGCATTAATACTTGATGAACTTATCACCTAAGATAAACCCTTGTTGGTATATGCTATTTGATAATATCATGATAACTGATGTGAGTGTGAATAGATTAAACTATGAAGCTTGAATTCTGGAGATAAATTTTTGAAACTGATTTTTAGTTAATCAGAACTAAAACCAAAGCACTGAATGTATAAATGTAGTTCCAATAATGGCAAAAGAAGCAAGAAAACAATTATTATGGTTGGACATTAAATTTCAGTTAGTAAAAGTTCCAGATATCTAGGATATATTGTTGGTATAGGGTGCTTCAGGTTAGTATCAATAAGTGAATGCCACCAATTAGGATTGAAATTTTGATACGTTAATCAGTTGTGTTTCACTAAGTCTATATTAATGTTTACTAAACTAAAATCTTTCCTACAACAAGTTTTAGTATTTGCCCCCCTTTTGTTGTTTACTTTCTTGTACAGCTTGTTGTATTTGAGTGGCTTGCTTGGTATGTGTTATACAATTAGCTAGGCACAACAATGGGGCTAGTCATAAATTTGCTTTGTTAATTTGCTTGTTTTTAGGCTTCATTTTTCATTTTGCTTTGTTAAATTGACATGAAAGTTTGCTAAGCCATTTGCTTGTTTTTAGGCTTCATTTTTCATTGCTTATGTGGTAACATCATGGACTAGCTTATCTTGGGCACTCAATCGTACGATCCCTCTTATCGGTGATCTCGTAACAAGGCATTTTAGCAGGAGCAAGGATGAGTTTGACATACCATCGATCCCATACCACAGTGAAATACCAAGGATTCTATTATTTGTGCTCCTTGGCCTCACTTACTTCCTTTTAGCTCCAATGATACTGCCATTTATATTGATCTTCTTCTGCATTGGTTACATTATCTACAGGAATCAGGTGAGTGGCATTTTGTGCTACATTTTAGTTGTGTGCGCCACTCTACACCATGATAGGAACATCTTTGTCGCCTAACGATGGTTAGCGAACATTAACTATGATTATTTCTTTTGTACTTGTGATAAATGCCGACATCGATTGCTACCTTTGAAATGATATTGCAATTGATTTCTAGAATTGGAATTTCTTGCAGCTATTTGATGTGTATCAACCCAAGTATGACACAGGTGGGAGGTTTTGGCCTGTGGTGCACAACTCGACGATATTCTCTCTTGTGCTTATGCATGTTATCGCATTTGGCATATTTGGGCTTAAGAAGCTGCCCCTTGCCTCGGGCTTAATCGTGCCACTTCCGGTGCTTACTTTTCTGTTTAATGACTATTGTCGAAAGCGCTTTCTTCCTGTTTTCAACAATTTCTCCGCCGAGGTATGTTTGTATCTCGCAAAATCTATTGCCTTTCTCTAGGTTTGTTCTTTTTTCTTGTGTGAGCTATAAATGCTATCAAAGTGGCTATCTTCCATTTCAATTTTCCTCGGGGTTTTGATGTTTATTTCCACTGAGTTGTCGCAAAGTGATGGTGTTGATAGATGGATCATATCGGTCAATTTTGTTTTCGCAGAAGTTCTTTCTTTTCCCTAGTAACTTCTTATTCTTGATACAACATATATTGATCGAAATGTATTGGATCTTGCTGCTTCTAGACTTTGATAAAGAAAGATCGAGAAGATCCAGCAACGGATGAGTTCTTCGACAAGCTCATGACTGCATACCGTGATCCAGCATTGATGCCTATTCGTCGTTTGGACCTGAACGATGACCATAGTTCTCCCTTACTCTCATGAAGAAGTTCAAGAACTTGATGCGATTGCGCATTTCTGAAGACATAGTAGGTTTGGTTACAGATTCAGTTGGATGCTTGTTTGCGTAGGTCTAGAGATGGCTAAAACACTAAGAATATATCTTCCTTGCCATTTAAGCTGCAACAACGGATAAAATAAAGACAATAAAACCACCTAGAAAATAGTTATATGGTGTGATATTTATTACCAGCTCTTGTATAAATATCAGTCAGGATCATAAGGAGCAAGTTCCTTGAACCTTCCAGTTTTTACAATGTCTGTCCACTCAGGAAGCTCTAGCTATAAATAGAGGCGCAAGAAGTTTAATCAGTATAAATTTAAGAAGGTTTATCTGAGAGCAAAGAACCAACATTTGTAATTAATTGTATAGTTCAGCATTGAAATTTAATTATCTACAATGTATCTGTAGGTAGAAGAATAACACATTTTCTTGTGTTCTTGTTTAATTTGGATCGGAAGAGAATAAAGAAAAAAAAACTGCAGATGAATGAAACTCACTTGGGAAGAAGAGGAGGAACTTAATTCACTAACAATTCTTCATCTTTTCAGCCAAAATCAGGCTAATGTGTAGAAGAAGAGCTGACCTTTAATTTTCTCCTAACTTAAAACTACTTTCATTCACCCCCATCAAGATAATACACCATTAGAGAGCCATCAAAACCTAAGGTTATTCAAAATTTGCAATTGGTCAGTAAGCGATTGCTCGCAGTTAGTGAGATGGAGTAGATTCACTTCAACCAACTCATCCGATAGTACTAGTTTGATATGTAATTCTAATTTTATCTCTATTTAACAATTTAACTGACCAGCAATGTATGATGGATTCTTGTTTGCCAATCCTGCAATGTGCCCAAGTATTCAAAAGCATTTGTTTCGTTTACTTATAAAGAAAAAACATACGAGTAAAATCTACAGAATGCAGGCACGAAAGCACCTCGATGCAATTTGTAAATGAATAAATCAAGATAACTCCAAGCTTCTCAAACCTCCTTACCAACACACCCGAGGAACCGCTACGATCCATTAAATAAAAAGGAAATTTTCAACAAACAGACAGTAATCGAGAGGGATCCTACACAAATCAATCAAAACCAGTTTTTGGTTTTTCAGAACAGAAAGAAAAACAAGGAAGCAGCAGTCAGGGACGAAGGACACGAGAGTAAAATACATTTTAGGGGGAAAAACAGACTCACTGAGGATGATAGTAGATCTAGAACCCTAAAAGAAAAAAATTAATAAATGACACAAAAACATGACCTTTGCGAGAAGATTAAGACGAGAAAAGAAAGCTGTGTCAGACCTTACCGGATCTCTTGAGGCGGGCGGCGTACGCCTTGACGAACTCGTGGGGAGAGACGTCCTTCACGGTCTGAGACACCGCATTGTCCATGCTGCTGCCGGCGTCGATTCTGCCGCGGCTTGGGAGCGAATATCTCAGGACCTCTGTGCTTACCACAGAAATTTACAATTCTGCAACAAGTGTAAGATGTGGTACAATAGCAGGATATGCCCGACATGAGTAGCAATGCCAACAACAAAGGTACTGAATCTAAGAGCTTCTTTCTCACTGAGATACACAGCTGCTACAGATAGTTCTCGAGCAGCAATGACCCTTCTTCCTCTTCAGTTACACAGACTATGCTAAGGCTGTTGGCATTTCCTTCCTCCAGATTCCTAATCGAGCAGTGTCAACCAACACTATTCGTAGGCACCAACATAGCAGCCACACAATCTCATTCTGATCAAGATCCAATATCACAACTCGAAATGAAACCAAACTGAATGTTTAAATCAATATGACAGTCAAATAAGTTTGATTTAATTCAAATTCTACTTGAAAAAAACTAACAAGCAAATAGGAGCGAGCTGATACGACATAGTAAATGTTAAACGTACCAGCCCTAATTAACTACCCAGATATTCAAAACCATGTCTTCCCGCGGTTACCATTACAACATCTTTGAAGTTCTCCATGCGACTACGAGCGATACACAGCAGCCGTCCCAGGAAACAGGTAGCGCGAAGAAACAGGCACAGTCTCCACAGTCGCAACCCTGCTTGGTATATTTGGATCTTCATATCCTACCACTTGGTGGCTCATGGCTCGTTCATAGATCCTCTGCTCAGAATTTGAAACGGTCTCTCCCTCTATATCCGGAATCCTCTCAGGAACTAACCTGTACACAAGACTGGCATTGAACAATATTAGTTGGGCATTGATAAACACAACTCGGTAGCAGTGCGAATGAAGATAATTACAACGATGCCATTGGGCTCGAAGACAACTCAGATACCAAATTGAACATTTCTGCTACTTATAAATTGCACAACATGAGAATCGAAAAAACTATCATGCATCACAACTATTATGCTACAGAGTACCAGACCACAAACTACACATCCAAATTCTTATTCCAGAAAATTCCAGGGACAGACCAGGAAACCATGGATACTCTCCTTGTGATTAGAAATAGATGATGTTGAGCAATTCATGAACATTCAATACAACAAACAAGAACAGACACTGGGATGGTTTTAATTGGAATTGGTACCAGGCCTATTGTCAATTCTAGTCGCAAGCTTCAAAATATAATCTTTACAGTTGCTAATGAAAGACTTTAATTGGCAATTAAAGACTTGTGCCACCACCACAACCTGAGCCAGCCTATTTCTTCTCCAGTTGCCTCGACCTCCACTGCCACTTACAATCTGACCACCGCCCAAAACCCAACACCACTGGCACTGCATTAGACTGTGAGTCGGACACAATGTTACCGCTAGAAAAGTGTAAAAGCACAATTTCCCTAGGAGAATGAGCACAAACAAGCACATTTGCCATAAAGGTTTTGTTGCCACTTTCTTATCAACTTAGATTGTTCCTCTGCTTAGCTCAGTTTTGGGTGAAAAAGTTTGGAGCCAAAATTCATTCCACATAGCTTGAGGTGAAATGAACACTGATCAACAAACATAGTCCACTAAATTATAAGGGTTAACTATAAATTTGATAGTTTATATAGGCACTACAGTATAAATAAAAAGACAGTAAACCCATATTAGTGGATGTATGTTAGAAATTCAATGTGAATGTAAACTGCTGATCGTCACAATGAGATGTCTACCACTCATTGTCACAATGAGTTATCTGCTAAGATGATACAAGAGACATGTTGATATTAGGAAAGAAATTGCACTGATTTATTATTATTATCAAGTACTTAATGATGCAATAAATTGTCACATGCATAAATTCCGATTGATTCATATCATCTATTTTAGGAGTATGATGTTCAATCTCTCAAGTCACATTATCTAGAAAATTAATTATAATGTTTGGTTATGTATCATGTCAACTTATTTTAACACTAATTCAATTTTTGAATTTGAGGAATATTCTAACTTGGAAAGAGAAATTTAAGCCCCTGCCTATCATGTGGACTTTGTGACGATTGTGCAGGTGAGGATATCATCTTCACCCTACACGAAACTGATTAAAAGTACCTAAAAAGAAGAAACAAATATAAAGATTTAGAAGACAAAAATAAAGTGGGCCAATTTCTCACCACCTATTAGAAGTCAGGTGGCATAGGAGAAAATAATGGAAACAAGAAAAAGAATCAATTTAAATTTTAATTTGAGTAATTATTTATTTGGTGTCAAAGAGATAGGTATCTTTTAGTTTGGTAAGGGAATCTTTCGATTTAGTAGCTGTTGGATAATTGTGTTTTCTAATATTCAATATTTGTTTCCTAGTTTCATAAGAGTTAATTTTAGTGTTTCGATGAATTGATCATTTTTCAAGTAATAAAATTTCTACTTTTCTGATTCTCTATGTGAGATCTTTGTGTGAGATAGTTATCCATTTACTTATCAATTCATTCAGATTCTATCTCAGTTTTGATTCAATTTTGCTGCCATATCATATATCCTACTGTGATCACAAAATTTCACAAAACAAAAATATAAATATTCAAGCTGAAAGGGAGGTATATTATTAAGAAGTGTCACTTTGAAATCAACATCAATAGCTACTACCTCACCTAAATCAACGAACTTTTAATTTAACCATATAACCTAACTTTAAAGACTTCATATTTAAAATTGGTCCCTTTGATTATCAGACTTGTTACCCTCCAAATAATTGTTCTTTTAATATAAAGAGCAATTACTTCTCCGTCCCTATTTATGACTCATGCTTGCCCACCTACAAATTAGTTCTCTTATCTAGTTTTGTTACCTAGTTGTAGCCTGCATGGCCCACTTGACCCGCTTATCTTGCCTTGTTGGCTTAACTTGTCTATTGGTCAACTCCCATGATTTGTCAGTCTCATGTAATCCATCTAGCTTGTTCAACTGGCTTGGCTTGTTTAGTTCACTCATATGATTCCCCACAACTTGTTCAATTCATACATCTTGTATGTCCTTTCTAGCTTGCTCAATTCCTCCATCTTATTCCACCAATCTAATGCATTAAATCCACTTGGTCCACTTAACTTACTCAAATTGTCAAATGATCTTTACATAGAAATGAAAGAATTCGGAGTAATTAATGAAAAAATATTGCAGAATCCAAAGTAGGTCTAGTCTATGGTCAAATGAATAAACCGTCGGGAGCTCATATGAGAGTTGGGTTGACTGCACTAACCACGGTGGAATATTTCCGGGATGTTAATGAGCAAAATGTACTTCTATTTATCGACAAAATCTTTCGTTTCATCTAAGCGAGATTAAAAGTATCTGCCTTATTGAGGAGAATGCTTTCTGCAGTGGGTTATCAACCTACCCTTACTACAGAAATGAGTTCTTTGCAAGAAAGAATTACTTATACCAAAAAGGGGTCCATAACTTCGATACAAGCTATTTATGTACCTGCGGACGATTTGACCGACCCTGCTTCTGCCACGACATTTGCACATTTAGATACTACTACCGTACTATCAAGAGGATTAGCTACCAAAGTTATTTATCCTGCAATGAATCCTTTAGATTCAACATCGCCTATGTTACAACCTTGAATCATTGGTGAGGAACATTATGAAACTGCACAAAGAGTTAAGCAAACTTGACAACGTTACAACGAACTTCAGGACATTATAGCTATTCTTAGGTTGGACGAATTATCCGAAGAAGATCGTTTAACTGTAGCCAGAGCTCAAAAAATTGAACGTTTCTTATCACAACCCTTCTTCGTGACAGAAGTATTTACTGGTTCTCTATGAAAATATGTTGGTCTTGCAAAAACAATTAGGAGGTTTCAAATGATCCTTTTCGGAGAATTAGTCAGTCTTCCCGAGCAAGCCTTTTATTTGGTGGGTAATATAGATGAAGCTACCGCGAAAGCTATAAACTTAGAAGAGGAAGGCAAATTAAAGAAATGACCTTAAATCTTTGTGTACTGACTCCTAATCGAATTATTTGGGATTCAGAAGTGAAAGAAATCATTTTATCTACTAATAGTGGTCAAATTGGCGTATTACCAAACCACGCCCCCATTGCCACGGCTGTAGATATAGGTCTTTTGAGAATACGCTTTAACAACGACCAATGGTTAACGGTGGCTCTGATGGGTGGTTTTGCTAGAATAGGTAATAATGAAATCACCATTTTAGGAAATGATGCGGAAATAAGTACTGATATTGATCCGCAAGAAGCTCAACAAGCTCTTGAAATAGCTGAAGCTAATTTGAGTGGAGCTGAGGGTAAGAGACAAGC
>JBBMKF010469933.1:0-10623 GCA_037834155.1 Curcuma caesia | reverse complement strand
GTCTTTTTTTTTTTTTTTTTTTTTTTTTTTTTTTTTTCGAGGGGAACATTAACCATGTCCCCTCCCTCCTCAGGGATTAGCATTTTGCCTAACTTGAACTTACTTAGGTCAGAATTAGGCGTTGATTACTTATTTTATTATTACTCTTTTCCTTTTTAAAACAAACAAATAGTAAAAGAAAGCTGCAAAATACAAAGGATACGGGGCTGCCTTGCAGCGACATTCCCTGCTTGTTTCGCACAGAGAAGGGCAACGATCGGTCGGTCGTGACCCCATCCCCGCTTGCGTTCATCCTTAAGTACCTGCAAGTAATAAACAACCAGGTATGGCCAATCTTGGCCGCATCATTACCCTACCTTGACTGGTTTCTGCCATTCATGTTTTGTCTTCACTCCAGAAGGTAGCCCAAGGTGATCCTGCCCCTGTTTTACCACAACAATATACATGCGTATGCGTATGCGTATGCATGAATGTTTTCAAACGCAGAAAATTTAGGGAAAGTTGGTTCAGGTTCAATTCTAATTAAGCGCTTGGGGGATCCCATGAACTGAGCGGAAGGGCTCAGGCGATCACAAATTAACGCAAGGTGTGAAACTAACGTGAGGACTAAAAGCCTCAAATCCATGTTCATTTCTTTGAAAGATCGTAACAAGAGATACAACGGACCGGAAATCCCTGGGGGGAAATCTAGAAAACGCATAAAGATAGAGAACATGCAGCGACATCCTTAATTGCCCCAGCTTCTAAGCATAATATTGTTTGACGACATCAGAGTTCACGGGTGAAGGTAGCTCTTCGCCATCCATGTTGGTAAGCACCAGGGCTCCTCCGGAAAAAGCCCTCTTCACAACAAAAGGCCCTTCGTAGTTCGGGGCCCATTTCCCTCGATGGTCCTTGACAGCATGGGACATTTTCTTTAGCACAAGGTCTCCCTCATGGAACTTGCGTAAGCGTACTTTCTTGTCGAATGCACTCTTCATTCTTTGCTGGTATAAGCGCCCATGACTCATGGCCGTTAAGCGCTTACCCTCAATGAGGTTGAGCTGATCGTAGCGTGTTTGAGCCCACTCTGATTCCTTTAATCCGGATTCTGCCAAGATCCTTAATGACGGGACTTCTACCTCAAACGGTAACACAGCCTCCATCCCATATACCAATGAGAACGGCGTTGCCCCAGTTGACGTTCGCACTGAAGTCCGGTAACCGTGTAACGCGAATGGGAGCATCTCGTGCCAATCCTTGTATGACACGGTCATCTTTTGGATAATCTTTTTGATATTCTTATTGGCCGCTTCCACGGCTCCATTCATCTTTGGCCGGTAGGGTGTGGAATTGTGATGCTGGATTTTAAACTCCTCGCACATTTCCCCCATCATCTTGTTATTCAGGTTGGTGCCGTTGTCCGTGATAATCTTCCTTGGCAAACCATATCGGCAGATGATCTCTTTCTTAATGAACCTGACCACCACATTCCTCGTGACATTGGTATATGAAGCCGCCTCGACCCACTTGGTGAAATAATCTATCGCTACGAGGATGAAGCGATGACCATTCGAGGCCTTGGGCTCAATGGCCCCGATGACATCTATTCCCCACATGGAGAAAGGCCAAGGGGCGGACATGACATTCAGAGGATGTGGTGGGGCATTGACATTATCTGCGAATGCTTGACATTTGTGGCACTTCCTCACATGGACACAACAATCACTTTCCATGGTAAGCCAGTAATAACCTGCTCTTAAGATCTTCCTGGCCATAGCATGCCCGTTGGCGTGCGTTCCAAACGAGCCCTCATGGACTTCCTCGATCATGTGATTTGCCTCCTTGGCATCCACACATCGCAGGAGTGTCATGTCGTGATTTCTCTTATACAGTGTGCCTCCGCTCATGAAGAAACTGGCTGCCAACCTCCTCAATGTCCTTTTATCGTTGTCGGCAATCTCTGGCGGGTATTCTTTGCTTTCGACATATCGCTTGATGTCGTAATACCAGGGCTTTCCGTCCCGTTCCTCTTCCACTTGGCAACAATGTGCGGGTTTGCCACGACACTGAAATTCAATGTAGGGTAGGTCCCCGTGCGGTGTTAGCTGGAACATAGATGCCAATGTAGCAAGTGCATCCGCCATTTGATTTTCCTCGCGGGGAACATGATGGAAGGAGATCTCATCGAAAGTCTCAGCCAACTCCTTGATGTAGGCTTTGTAGGGTATCAGCTTGGGATCTCTAGTTTCCCATTCTCCTCTCAGCTGATGGATTACCAACGCTGAGTCGCCGTACACCTTGAGTAGTTTGACATCGGAGTCAATTGCTGCCTGGACGGCTAGGGCACATGCTTCATATTCGGCCATGTTGTTGGTGCAGTCGAATCCTAGCCTGGCTGTGAAAGGTACACATTGATTGTCCGGAGAGATCAACACTGCCCCAACGCCATGACCTAGAATGTTTGACGCTCCGTCAAACCATACAGTCCATTTGTCCCGATCTTCGTCCAACTTTTCCTCGAACAAGGCCATGATGTCCTCATCCGGGAATTCCGGATGCATGGGCTGGTAGTCGTTAAGAGGCTGTTGAGCCAAATAATCTGCCAAAGCGCTTCCTTTTATCGCCTTTTGGGTGACGTAGACTATATCAAACTCAGATAGCAAGACTTGCCACCGGGCGATTCGTCCTGTGAGAGCTGGCTTTTCAAAGATGTACTTAACCGGGTCCATTTTGGATATCAACCAGGTAGTATGGCTCAGCATGTACTGCCTTAGGCGATGGGATGCCCATACTAAAGCACAACACGTTCTTTCGAGCAAGGAGTAATTCATCTCACAGGTCGTGAACTTCTTACTTAGGTAGTAAACAGCGCGCTCTTTCTTCCCGGATTCGTCATGTTGCCCCAGCATACACCCCATTGACTCGTCCAAGATTGTCATGTACAAAATGAGAGGCCTTCCAGGTACTGGTGGCATAAGCACGGGAGGATTCATTAGGCACTTTTTGATCCTTCCAAAAGCCTCTTGGCAATCCTCATTCCACCGATCAGTTTGGTTTTTGCGCAAGAGTTTAAACAACGGCTCACAAATGGCGGTGAGCTGCGATATGAATCTGGCAATATAATTCAAGCGCCCCAGGAAACCTCGGACTTGCCTCTCTGTACGGGGTTCTGGCATCTCAAGGATAGCCTTCACTTTTTCGGGGTCTACCTCTATCCCTTTCTGGCTTACAACGAAACCAAGCAATTTCCCTGATTTGACCCCAAAGGTACACTTAGCGGGGTTCAACCTTAATTGATATTTCTTAAGCCTTTCGAACAACTTCCGCAGGTTGACAAGGTGTTCTTCCTCGGATTTAGATTTAGCAATTATGTCGTCCACGTAGACCTCGATCTCTTGATGCATCATATCATGGAACAAAGCTACCATGGCCCGTTGATAAGTTGCCCCGGCATTCTTGAGTCCAAAGGACATCACCTTGTAACAGAACGTTCCCCACAGGGTGACGAAAGTAGTCTTTTCCATATCCTCGGGCGCCATCTTTATCTGATTGTAACCAGAGAAACCGTCCATGAAGGAAAATAAAGCGAAATTGGCCGTGTTATCTACGAGGATATCGATGTGTGGTAACGGAAAATTGTCCTTGGGACTGGCCCGATTCAGGTCCCGGTAATCTACACACATTCGTACTTTCCCACCTTTTTTAGGAACTGGTACGATGTTGGCAACCCATTCTGGATACCGAGCGACGGCCAGAAATCCAGCGTCAAACTGCTTCTTCACTTCTTCTTTTATCTTCAAGGACGTTTCGGGTTTCATCCTCCTCAATTTCTGTTTTACTGGGGAACACCCGGGATTTAGAGGCAATCGGTGCTGCACAATGTCAGAACTCAAACCGGGCATATCTTGGTATGACCAAGCAAAGATGTCTTGGTAGTCTTTTAGCAGGATTATTAATTCTTCACGGATAGGTGCGGTAATGCCTGTACCTATCTTTACTTCCCTCTTTCCACTGCCAATTCCTAAGTCTACTAGCTCTGTTTCTTCTTGATGAGGCCCCATTTCTTGGTCCTCATGGGCGACCATTCTTTCTAGTTCTGGGGGAAGTCCCACATCCTCATTTCCTTCATCTTCCGTTTGATTCATTTCTTGCTCGAAGTCGATAGGCGGGTCCCAGGTATTAGTACCTTCGGGGGACTCGTCATCGGATCTGCCGTTTCAGAAAAAGAAGTAAACATGCAAATGAATGAGAATGGGTAGAGACCAGGAACAGATGAAGAAAGATCCTTGTATTATAAATTCAAAAACAAAAGACACAAAGCCTTAACAAAATGAAAACTCTAAAGCCTAGGCCCAACTATAGAGCTTTTAAAACCGTAAAGGTTTACATTATGCTTGTTGCGTAAATGCCGGGGCGTTCCTCCACTCGCCAATTTCCCAGCTGGAAATCAGGAGGGCATGGTCGGACCAAATCCGAAGTACTTGGAACATCATCTTCACATATCGCGAACACTTGACCTTCGTCTCCCAGACCCGCACTTATAAAGCTTCTACTTATGTGGCAGGGCGGGCTTCCTTCACTTTCTTGTCTCCAACGCGAGCTCTGACCACTGTTCTTCCTTCCCGCGATGCTTCTTTTCATGTCCGCCTGAGTGGGCTTATAGCCTAAACCATACTTCCCACGATTTCCTTGGGTTTTTATCAGGCTAGTTATGCCGCCATTGTCTTTGCCTAAACCCATCCCGGGTTCATAACCGTTCCCCAACATAACTCGGGCCATCATTACCGCCGCATCGGACAGACAAGGTTGCCCAAAGAGGGAGTCCACGGAGGAAATGCTGACCACCTCAAAAGACTGGAAAGCGGTTTCTAACGATTCTTCTGCGGCTTCCACATAAGGCATGGAGGATGGGCAGCTTACCAAGATATCTTCCTCGCCTGACACGATGACCAAGTGCCCCTCCACTACGAATTTCAGCTTTTGGTGGAGTGTAGAAGGCACAACTCCCACTGAGTGGATCCACGGGCGCCCCAACAGGCAGCTGTAGGGGGGGTTAATATCCATTATTTGGAAGGTGACTTGACAGGTGTGAGGGCCTATTTGTACTGGGAGATCGATCTCTCCCCTAACCTCTCGGCGAGTGCCGTCGAAGGCCCGAACCACCATTGAACTTGGTTTTAAGTGGGAAGCATTGAATGGTAACTTCTCCAAAGTGCTCTTAGGCATCACGTTTAAACTGGAACCATTATCGATGAGCACCTTGGCTACGATATGGTCCATACACTTGACTGATACGTGTAAAGCCTTATTATGCCCTCTCCCCTCGGCGGGGATTTCTTCTTCGGCGAAGGCAAGATAGTTGTTGGCAGTGATATTGTTGACCAGCCCTCCGAAACCTTCTACCGAAATATCTTGGGCCACGTGAGCCTCGTTCAGCACTTTTACTAGCAGAGCCCGATGAGGCTCGGAGCTCATAAGTAACTCCAACAGCGAGACCCTAGCCGGGGTTTTGTTGAGCTGTTCGATAACCTTGAATTCGCTCTGCTGAATTATCCGAAGGAACTCGCTGGCTTCCTCTAGCGACACCTCCTTTCTACCATCCCTTTTCTCTGGGGGCCCCTTTGCTGGCATATCTTTATTCGAAGCGTGGGGTGCTTCGCCATCTTGTTCCTCCACCACTTTTCCTTTTCCTTTGACGTCGGCGGGTTGGACTGGTAGGTCCGGAGGTGCGAACACACGACCACTACGGGTCACACCGCTCAGCCCCGTGATATTTGTTACTTTAGCTGACAGCGAGCTGACGTCAGTGACTTCTTCTTCCTTCTTCCCCGGAGGTGTATATCTCCACGGGACCGCGTGACTATTTTGGTACGGGAAAGGAACAGGTTTGGCCATTAAGGGGTGCCCGGGCTTTTGCGAGGCTGCACTTTTAGTGAAGTATATCACCAAGGGTTTGGGCTTCGCAACACCGCTCCCCTCCGTAGATTGCATGCATATATGCTGCTCTTCTTTTCCTTCAATGCCGACTTCTAGTCGACCTTGGTCTATCATCCGCTGTAACAATTCCTCTACTTCCAAACACGTCTCCATGTCATGCATCTCGCCGGAATGTAGCAGACAGGAATCCTCCTTACACCCACTATGGGGAATTACACCTCCCTTTTGTAGGGCCTCAAAGATAAACCTCCTAGGGGTTGCCACATCTCTCAACGGTTTAGACCTGTGGGGCCTATCGGATTCAACTGCATTAACTGCTCCCCCTCCATGATTGGCGAGCGGGTTGGTCCTCACATTGGGCCGATCCTCTTGGAAAGTCAGCCATCCGGCATCCATTAGATGTTGGACCTTGTATTTAAGGGCCAAGCATTTTTCGATGGAATGCCCCGGGGCACCCCCATGGTACTTGCAAGTTGCATTAGGGTCATACCACTTCGGGAAAGGGGGTTCGAAGACCCTTCCGGGAGTTACCACGGCCAAATGATTGGCGATGAGGGATGGTAGAAGATCTTCGTACGTCATTGGGAGCGGGGTGAATTCCGGCAATGGCCTCGGAGGGAAGTTCCTTGTCGTGTTGGAATTACCGGCCGGTCGAGTCGTGTTCGGAGTTGGAACTTGGGGAGCTTCCCTCTGGGTGGGTGCCTTAGGCTGCACGGGTGTTGAACTAGAGGCGTTCCCAGCATGAGCCGAGAAGCTTGGGTGATGTTGCGCGTACTGATGGGTACCATGAGGTGTTTGCTGGGGTTTGACCCATGCGGGTGTTGAAGAGACGGCATGGGCATCTCCTTCCTTCCTTTTTGCCCCTGTTGCCCCGATTCTTTTGGCGTTCACGTTTGTGGAGGAAACGTAATCAAACTTTCCTCTCTTCAATCCAACCTCGATTCTTTCCCCGGCAAACACCAGATCCGCAAAGCTGGACGGCATGTAACCCACTAGCTTCTCATAGTAGAACACTGGCAGAGTGTCTACCATCATGGTGATCATCTCTCTCTCAACCATGGGAGGAGCTACTTGTGCCGCCAAATCCCTCCATCGCTGCGCATATTCTTTAAAGGTTTCACCCTCTTTCTTGAACATATTCTGCAGTTGAGTACGGTCAGGAGCCATATCAGAATTGTACTGATACTGCCTTAGGAAGGCGGTAATCAGATCCTTCCAAGTACGGATACGGGAAGCTTCCAAATTAGTGTACCACACTACCGCAGCTCCGGCCAAGCTATCCTGAAAGAAGTGTATCAACAGCTTTTCATCTTTAGAATGGGCGCCCATCTTACGGCAGTACATTTTGAGATGGTTTTTGGGACAAGTCGTCCCTTTATACTTGTCGAAGTCCGGCACTTTGAACTTCGGGGGAATAACAACATCGGGTACTAAGCAAAGATCCGTCATGTCTGCAAACGGATAGTCCCCAAATCCTTCCACAGCCCTCAATCTTTCCTCAAGGAGATCGAGCTTCCTCCTTTCTTCAGTTGCCGGGGGCGGCCCTTCCATAGACAAAACTATTGGCGATGCTGCGATGTTGGGTTGAGGCAACGTGCCTGGTGCCGGCCCTTCGGGGATCGGGGGATAAAACTCGACATCCCTCCGAGCATAATCTTGAGGGTCTTTATGGACTTCGTCGGGCTGCTGAGGAGGCTCTTTTTCATGGACGGGAGAAGCAATGTGGCCCGCATCTTCTTGCAAGATGGGTGGTGAATAGTTGGGCGGCAATCCATAAGGGTAAGCCGCTCGGTTGTATCCCAGGTGAGGGCTGCCATCGTGCCCCAGTGTGTCCCTTCCCCGTCCTACTATGTTTGAGGGAGGATGGTGCGTAGTTGCCAAGAGAGTCGGGTCTGCTTCGGCAGCCGAACTGACAGCGGCGGCGGTGGCCGCGTTCTTCTCTATGAGCTGCTTCATACTTAACATGGCCTCCATCATGGAGGCCATTTGTTCTTTCAGAGCCGACATGTCGGCTTTCATCTGTTCCTGCGTCTCCTCTTGATCACCCATCGTTCTAGATTTGGATCTGGTGCGATAGGGATCCCTTGCGGCGCGTTTAGTTATGGTGTTTTTCCCTAAAAAACCAAACGTGAGGAGTGGGTAAAGAAAGAAAATGCATGCTAGAGATGAGATGTAGGAGTGATTTGATTTGCACAAGCTTTTTGGAGTAGAAACATGGGACCAACTCATTTTATTTCAAAAAGGAAGTCATATCTAGTCAAGGTCTGAGAGACCATACAAGTTTCCTAACGATTTCTAATTATGTGGGCCATTAAGTCTATCATATGCTGACAATAGCCGAGAAGCCCATGAATCTCTTCGGGGGCGGAGTAGGTGTCTGCCATCGCCTTGGCCTTGGCTAACAATCGGGGAAGTTCTTGACTCCCGTTCAAGGTAAGAGCAAACCGATCCATCCACATGGTTGCCTCTTGGTGTAAAGAGTCGATCACCCTTCCTCTAGCCTCTTTTTCCGCGTATACTTGGGCATACTCATCCGCGATTCTATGCTCGTGGGCCGTGGCTAGACCTAACTCTTCTTGGTACTTGGCGATGATAGCTAGCATGTTGGTCTCCGTCTCGCATAAACGCTGAGACAAGCTTCTTTTGGACCTTGAACAGGCAACTAACTCCTCTTTCAAAACCATGCTATGTGCTCGCGACTGGTCCCTTTCTTCCCTTCGCAACTTGAGTTCACTATTGCTACCCCATAGAGCTCCGCGAAATTTGTTCCGGCCATACTCTTCCTTGCGAGCCCTCTTGGTCTCTTGTTCAAGGGCTCTTGCGGTAATTGCATTCTCTTCCCGTAACCCGGCACACTCCTTCCGAACGTGTGTAGCGGCCAACTTGAACTTCTCCTTGGCAAGTTTTGCCTTTCCTAACTCGCTTTTGAGAGCTTGGACTTCTTCGTCCTCTTCCGGTGCTTCAAAACTCTCTTCGCTGACGACTTTTAACTTGGCGAGCCAATCTAAACCTCGTATATGAACTTTCAGCCATTCGTGGTACCCACCAATGATGCCATTACGAATGCCTCTAAGCTCTTGATCTTTCCTTAACGGGGTTTCCCATGCCTTATGGATTCTTTGTATAGTCTTGGAATTTTGTGCGCCGAGATCCCTCACAAGGAAAGGAGACATGCTTTCTTCCGTCGGTGCTCCCCTCATGGGGTACCCTAGTTGTCTTATAGCGAGCGCGGGATTGTAGTTAATACAACCCCTCGTTCCTACCAGCGGAATGTTTGGGTATCTTCCACATGAGAAAAGGACTCCTTCTTTTCCTTCCTTCCATCGGGGGAACCAACTGATTGTTCTACCTCCTATCCCGGCCAAGAGCTGGTCCCAATCTATTCTCCTCTTTTCAGTACACGAGCGATGGCTCAGGAGCGGACATGGATGTCTTGTGTCTTGTTGGAACAAGTGTGAAACCAACCAAACACAGAGGGCGGGTAAGCAACAGATGATCCGTGCGCTACTCTTTTCGCACCTTCGGTCAAATGTGTCAAATAGATCTGCCAAGACAGCTACCACCGGACTTTCCTTGCTATGGTGGTAGGCAAGGAAAGCGTCGATTGCTGCTAGGTCTACCAAACCATCCACGTTTGGAAAGAGGACGACCCCAAAAATTAGCAAAGCTAACACATCCATAAACGGGACCCAGTCTCCTTGATTGGCCATACCCCTCGCCTTGTCTTCTAGGTACTTCTGTGGTAGGCCCGCTATGCCGTTCCGAGTCTGTTTTATGCGGTCCAAACCTCTTGCTGAATCCTTGACCACAGTTGCAATTCTGCTCAAAGAGGGGAGACATCCGGAGGAAAGATATGGTTTTCTTCCCCCGAGAGGACATCCTAGAATTTCTTCAAATTCTTCAATGGTTGGTACTAATTGGAAGTCTCCGAATGTGAAGCATCTCAAAGGCTGGTCGTAGTATTGGGTGAGTGATGCAATGGCTTCTATGGATACCTCTGCTAAGGTCAACTCTAAGATCTTTCCGTAAGTCTTGCGGAAGGCTTGCATTTGGAGAGGTCCCATCAACCGCCCTAATTCCTTGATGCTGGTGGTATCTAGGCTTTTAACCTTGACTTGGTAAAACCTCTTGCCGGTTTGATTTGTCCCCATGCTTACTAAAGTGAGACAAAAAGCTGGTGCAAATCAAAACTCCGATATCTCATGGGTGGAATGGATGAATGCATGAAGGAATGCATATGACACAGATGCAATCTAGGAATGCGGGGGCCCGAGGAATTGTCTCCTTCTTAGATACAACGTCTAGGGGTAGCAAAGTGCCCCTACATACGTTTTTAAGAAGGCGATACGGACCCTCCGTTGGTTTGTTTACAGAGGGGATCAAGACAGAACCCATATGCGATGCATATGCAAAAGGCGCAATGCGGGAATGTACATAGTATGACAATATTCACTGAACATAAGCAAAAGGGTATATGATACTTATGCATGGCAGTTGTGAAAAATGGCACGCAGCGTATTCGCTCCGTGCCCCCCTATTTAAGGGACCTATAAGGGAGAGAACTAACTAGGCATTTAGTGATAACCCCCCAAGGTAGTCATATCTCTCTTGATGGTTTCTAGAGGTATTATCCCCTTCGAAGAACATACAGAAGCAGTAGGGACTACTAGCAACAATATGTTTTCAAAGAGGAAAACTCTAGAT
>JBBMKF010469903.1:0-10626 GCA_037834155.1 Curcuma caesia | reverse complement strand
CAGGGAAATTGCCAAACATCTTTCACTGCCTCCAGTTAAGCTGCATTGCAGCATGCTTGCTGAAGATGCAATCAAGGCCGCAGTGAGAGATTATGAAGCAAAGAAGTCCAAACGCTCTCAGGATGTTGAAACCCACCAAGTTGACAGTGCAGCTCAGCCTTGAATGCATCGGCAGTTTACAGCTTAATGCCGGACTGTAGTTTTTTTCCCTCCCTATCTTTTTGCAACAGTTGGTAATGGCTTCCAAATCTACTAATGTAAATTGCAGCTGTTAAGAGTTTTATGTTGTGGTATATGATTATGATCTGTTTTGGTCCACATTCGTGGTTTTCATTTGAGTTTTATAGACGGATAATATTTTCATTTCCATAATCTCAACTCGCTTAAGATTGTTCTATGAACAGCCGAATACTTCCTGATATACATACAGAAGTATGATGTTTTACATCTGTTTATTAATTTATTTATTCGATAGAGTTCCTTTTTTATTTCTTGTTCATAAGAATAGTTTATTTTTTTGCACCTTTTGAAAACGATAACTTCCATTGCAAAAATAACATTCGGTGGACTGAGTGGATCAAAGAACGAGATGGCACAAAAACTGGTGTTCTGGCTGGTGCGGGAGCTTTAAGGCCCGATCTAAACTTGTTACTCACCAGATGAACTTACTAAAAGGAAGTTGTAAAATATGGGAAATGGGAACTATGACATGCAGTTAGAATTCTTGATCAACCTGTCGAACTATTGTATGCGTCCGTGACGCTGCATTTCATCTTCTCTTGCAAATATTATTTATATAATAAAAAGAAATACATAATTGATCAGGAACATGTGTGGATTCCCGTCCAATCAGCAGGCCAGCAGGTCTTTAAACGGAAAAAAAAATTGAGAGGAACAACTCACCTTTATGTTAGTCATTGGCTCCAGTAATAATCGAGGAGCAAGATTATCGTGGAAGTGCATCGTTCTATCGTGGGGTGGGTGAATCAATTCGCCCTTTGCTTAGTGGTACAAACAACACAAACAGTACATACTGCTACATCACTTCAAAAGCAAGCATGCATGCAATGCAAGGCCTGTCCCTGTCCCTTTTGTTTGCAATCCCCCATCCTTATCCGCCCTGTCCCTCTCTAGTCTCTTACCAGCACATTCCAATTCCCCTCCCGACAAACCTTTTCCAACTCTTTTCCCTTTTAGCTAACAAAACGTGGCCTTTATCAACTCCCCCATTTCCCCCAACAACACACATTAAAAGCCTCGGCCACCTCATGGTGATCATCAACTCTAACCATGAAACTTCACTTCCTCTCGCTCTCAACTCAAAAGCCCTGCCCAACCCTTCCTTAAATACCCAAATCCCGCACGTGCCTCCCTCCAATTCGTGGACACCGCGAGCTTCCCCTCCCGACCGAATCCAATTTGTGGCGGATATTGACGGAAGATAGCGGCAGGATCTACAAACCGGACAATAGATTCGCACGTGGTGGATTAGGCGGCGGTCGGCAATTAACCGCATACCTAACAGTTAGGCTCACGTCGACTCTATGCGCCAAAACGGAAGGGGCCCTAAAGACGGATGCGGGTTTGCTCCAAATGGTTGGGTTCGGTATCGGCTCCAATCACACTAGTTGATTCTTCGAATTCAAGACTAGCTATAATTAATTCACGTGCATGGTTTAATATATATATATATATAGTTGAGTTTGTATTCTAGAGTTTGTAAAAATAAATACAACGTTAACATTTTATCGGCCATCAACACATTTTAATACGTTGCCAGGATTTCAACATATATACAAGGAAAATAAACACACATAACAAGTGCATTTTAGAGCAATTAATTGTCAATTTACAAAGCTAATTTAATTTGTACAACATCAAGTCGCTAGCTTGTACAATAATATTACGCTAGCTAGCTACATCTAAGCAACAAGCTCGATCGTCCATTGCTCGTTTAATTTATATATGATCGATAATTCGATCTCTCATTATGGATATTATTGTCTGATCTTCATTAATAATTAATTTAGTAACCAGAAATCCTCCACGGACCAAAAGTTGTCGTTCGACTCGGTGGAGAAGTCATCGGAGGTCATGCCGTCGCCGTGCTGAAGATCGCCACCGACCATGTCGCCGTTGCAAACCGGTTGACCGCCGCCGTTCACATCTCCGGCGGCGTTGACTTGAAGTGCGCTCGTGCTGGCTTCGTCGTCCATGAGCATCAAGTTGTTCATCATTAAGCACTCACCGTGTTTGAGCTTCTTTTGCACTCGGGTCCTCCAAAAGTTCTTTATCTCGTTGTCAGTCCTCCCTGGGAGCTGCCTCGCAATTTTTGACCACCTCGCAAGTTTGCAAATTAGAATCAAAGTTGATAACTTTATTCCAGAAATTGGTAATTGACATTTGATCATCTTTGTTAGTTCCTTAAAATTGTTATCCATCACGCACGACACATAAAAATCTTCTTTAATTGAGACAATGAAATTAGTAAGAAAAACCTGGGCAAATCTAAGAAAAAACAAGGAACCAAATCTATCAGAAGATGCATGTATGCATGCATGATCTAGAACTCCATGCACGTGCTGCAATCTCCCAGTTCCGGGACCAATTATTGATTCTAGATCTTCCCCAACCCTAGCTATCGAATTCGTGGTTCTCCTGCGCCGGAAGCCGCCGCTGGAGATTTCCAGCCACACATCCCCTCCCATTAATTAATACCGCCCTATCGAACTCACTCGCGCATGTTTTTTATTTAATTAGCTAACCTCCTCTTCCTCTTCTTGCTCACCTGTTTCCCCACCTCGCGTGGAGCTCCATGATCAGCTGCTGCTCCTCCTGCGTGATGTTGCCCCGCCGCACGTCCGGCCGCAGGTAGTTCAGCCACCTCAGCCTGCAGCTCTTCCCCGTCCGCTTCAACCCTAAAATCGCAAAGAGCAGCAGGCACATCAAGTGCTTTCATTTTAAGAAACAAACAACTGAAAATGTTGATCAGTCCATACCGGCAGAGCGAGCGATGTTGTTCCAGACGCCTTCGCCGTGGTTGGAGATGTAGTTGACGAGGATGAGGTCTTCCTCCATGGTCCAGGGCCCCTTCCGCACCTCCGCCTCCTCGCTGCTGCTTATTCTCTTGTCCATCCCTATTCCCGATGGCTTCCTCCACCATGAATTCAAAGACAGAGAGGTAGATACTCTGCAGTAACAGAGAGCACTTGTGGCTGAAGAGAGTTAGTCGAAGGACATAGAGATGTATATAATGTTCTGAGAAGATAATTTATAAGTTTTAGGGCAATATATAAACGAGTGGAAGAGTTCACACACCTAGTAACTTCTGATATATATATATATATAGTCTCAGTGAAATATATTTCGAAGTTTGGTGGCTGTCACTTGTAAGGAGGAGATTCCTCTTGAACTAATTAAATGGACTTTATGACCGGCCACTTCTTAAGAACTTTAAGTTGTAAAAATGTAAACCACACACGTGTGTCTGTGTACATGTATTCCATATATGCATATGGTTTTACTGTGGAGTTTCGAGAAAATTAGTTGACTTTTGTTTTGTGCATCTAAAATCTTCAAACTCAACATTCAGAGTTAGCCAACAAGTGTAATGTTTGCACATGAACACATGTGAGAACGATTGTTGTTGGCTAATTATAAGTAGATGACTTTAATCAGCAAGAGTGGTTAATTAGTATGTTATTGTAGAGAAATGATGAACATGGAAAGGGAAAACAGCGTGGAATGTTTCGTCCTTCCTAACAGGGAGACTCATAGACACAACGATCTTCATTGTTAGGTGGGTTATTGCTTTGGGCCTTCAAACTATGAGGCATTACGTATCGATATTGGAGATCTATGTAAGGATGTGTACTTACAAGGTAGCGGAAATTTCAAGTCTTTGGAGGGGCTTTTGGGAAGAGTGAGGCGATGAAATTTTAACCATCGTCGTCTTTCCCCCTCTCGTTGACTTGCTGCGAAGATGGGTGTCGGGGAGACGGATCCCCTCAGCCTATTCCTGTCCATTGGATTGAATAAGGGGACGGCGGAGAACTCCCTCGTCAACCCAAAGGTCACCGCCAGTCTCACCGCCGTGATCAAGGAGGTGATTGCTTCTTGATTCTCACCTTCTTGTTCTGTTGCATGAAGTTGTTTAATCACGGTTGTTCGGATTTTTATGCCGGATTTTGTCTGTCGGGAAGTTTGTAATCAATCAAGAAACTTATCGATTTTGTGCCTTTCATTGCAGGCCGGTGTTGACGGGTGCAGCAAGACAATCGGAAACCTTCTTTACATGGTATTTCTTCGCTTGTTAATTCTGGGAAGTGTTTCAGCAGCTGAATAGGGAATCTGTATGCGATTGCTTTTTGGATTGTTTTGTTGCGTGAGATAGGTTGCGACCAAGTACCCAGCTAACGCTCTAATTCACCGGTCTACGCTGGTTCAGTATATAGCTTCATCAAAGGTACTGCTCCTTAGCTCTGTCGCACGCAACTAAATCTCTAGTGTGAATTATGGGTTGTAAGGCTGCATATCCTCAGTTGATGTTTTTTTATATGTTCATGGTAAACAGGTATCCATATGAGAGAATGATATTATTATTTGTTTTTCTTTCAGATTAAAAACCAGGCCCAGCTAGATGCAGCTTTAGCATTTCTAAGTACTGTTGAACCTGAAACCTTCAAGTTGAATGAATTTGAAGAAGCTTGTGGTGTAGGTACGAGTGTTACTACTTATGAATGGCGTTTGACCTGAAATCCTTTTGTAACTCTTACACTGGGTTTCTACATCTATACAGCAATTTTCACTTTTCCTACTTTTGTTTGCATTGTAGCTTGGAAGAGGCTTCTACGATCGAGTTTTTAGAAACATTAAATCAAAATCTATCTTGACTTTAGTATTCTTTGAGGAATACTAGTGTTGATGACATGTTACTGCTCTTTCTTGTAATACTTTACAATTACTGATATGTCGTTTTGCTAAATATAACCTGGATCGATAATGTTCTGTTGGTTACTGTCATGATGATTCCTTTTCACTGCTTATTTCCACTGGGTGCATTCCTGTCAGTCTGTGTCTTCAAAATTAATTACTAATTGTCACCTCCTAATTTCTTTCGAAGGTTTAAATATGTTTACCGTGCTAAATTTCTTGGTTTGTCCCCCCTTACAATTTTTTTAATTAAATGATTGCATTACAATCTGACTAATGCAAGTCTCAATTGTTATGATCGTGAAAATCTCGTGTTCTCTTGCAAATTGTGATCTGACAGGTCAATCACAGTATGTTTTTCTTATCAGGCATTACAACTTTACATGCTCAACAGCTGTCTCTTTCTTATGGATTAAAGGTTGATGAAGGAAACACTTGGATTGAGTTAAACAGATATTCAATTGTCTGTTTGACTTGATGAAAACTTAAAAGAGTTGGAAGAGTATTTAGTCCTTGTAGATGTATTTGTTATTTTGGCACACTAAGCTTTCTTATACTGATTGAAAAGCTAGAGTTAGAATCGCAGTTAAATTTCAGATGCTTTAGTTTTTTAAGACCAGTCAACATATGCATACTGACTGACAAATTACGAAGTTGAAAGAGTAGTTAGACTTTTTTCTGATTGGGTACATTTTATCTGTTATATCTTTATAAAAGAGTATCTATCTGGGTTTAGCTTGTGACTTATAACTTTTTGGTGGAAGTTGAATTTTCAGTTTCTAACTATCTCCCCAATCTTGCTGTGTGAATTATTGCAGGAGTGGATATTTCGATTGAAGAGATTGAGTCATCAGTTAATGCTGTTGTTGAAGAAAATATGAATCCTATATTGGAACAACGTTATCATATCAATGGTTTGTTCTTTTTTCCATCTTAGTTTTTTTCCCCTTCCAGTGATTGCCTTCTACAATTGTTTTTATGATCTAAAAGGTATAAAAATTGTCACCATGTACATTGTGATTTTGTGTTTGATTGCTTCTTGTTCAAAAGCAGTTGGCAATCTATGTGGTCAAGTCAGAAAACATCACCTGTGGGCTGATGCCAGAATTGTGAAGGTAAGTAATAGAATGCACAAGCCATTACCAAATTTTATTTTGATCATTAATGCCATTATATTTTTTTCTTAATTCATTTTGATAAATCAACAGGAATTGATTGATCAGAAGCTTCGAGTGATTCTTGGTGAGAAGACAGCTGAAGATGATAAGGAACCTCTGAAAAAAAAGGAACAGTCTGTGAAAGTTGAGGTAAGAATGCTATTGGCTGCTTAAAAAGAAGCATTTTGTGGTCGCTGGGTGATTTTCGTAGCTGTGCTCGTATACTTCTAGGAAAAAGCAAGTGATGCAATTGCATGTGTTCCAAGTGTGGAGGAGGAAGTGAATCCATTCTTGATATTTCCAGAACCTGCTGAAAACTTTAAGGTAACTTCCTCGATTTGTTGGATTACCTGTTAGCATTATATTTTATTTTATTTTATTTTATTTTTCTGATCAAATATCTTGAATCAATATCTAGTTCCATTTTCCTCAGCTTAGCTGTTCATATCTGATCCAAACTTTAATCTGTACGTGATTGTTTAAATTTTGTCTTATCATGTGCTGCATCTGTATTCTAGTCCTTTCTATTTCATTGCTAGACGAAAGGTGATGACTAGGGCCTAGGCCCGTTTTTCTAATCTGATTGCATTATGATTGAAGAATTATGGTTAGAATTTATGTTTTATGCTTTTTTTTCTGATCATAATGAGTATTTTCCTTTCTTATTTTAGTAGACAACACTCAACAACCAACAGTACTCTATGTGGAAGTTGAAAGAGCTGCTCGAGCTTCGACTTCTTTCTTCCACATTTTGCTTCACTGGTGGCATGATAAGTTCTCTAATGGTTGATTTCCTGCTTTGAAATCTCAGGTTCACACAGAGGTATTTTTCAGTAATGGAGACATCTGGAGAGCTTACAATACAAAGGAGAACCTCGAAAGACATCTTAAGTTTACTGGTGGGAAGGTTTTCACTCGTTTCCCTCCCGAACCTAATGGATATCTACATATCGGCCATGCTAAGGTAGAACACTTCTGCTTACTAAGGTATTGTTTGGTGTCCTTTTTGGTCAATAATTTTATATTTATGTTTTACATCTTCAGGCAATGTTTATTGATTTTGGTTTAGCAAAAGATAGGGGAGGGTCATGCTACTTAAGGTGAGGAATACATCTCTTCTCCACTTTGATATAGTGTTAAACATGACTTTGCTTTGCTGCTTCTGCATTTAAAATAACAATTGTGGTCCTGATAAATTTTTAGGTTCGATGATACAAATCCTGAAGCTGAAAAGAAAGAGTACATAGATCATAACCAAGAAATAATACAATGGATGGGTTGGCAGCCTTTCAAAGTTGGTGTCTACTCTCTAGTTTCTTTTATTATAATTTTCTACATGATCAACTGGTATTTGTTTTATCAGGTTACCCACACGAGTGACTACTTTCAAGAATTGTATGATCTAGCAGTGGAATTGATACGCAGAGGCCTAGCATATGTTGATCATCAGGTATGTTTATATTTGTTTGCAATTCTGTTTGGGGATGTCATCAGTATGCTTGCCAAGTATATTGATATTGTTACTGAAGAAAGTATAATATTTCTCGTTACGAGATTGTGAAGGAGTGAGATAACTTTGTACAAAATAACTGCTAGTTTTACTTTATTTTTCTCTTCAGACCCCAGAAGAAGTAAAGGAGTATAGAGAGAAGAAAATGAACAGCCCATGGAGGGATAGACCTATTGCAGAATCATTGAAGTTATTTAAAGACATGAAAAGAGGTTTGATTGAGGAAGGAAAAGCTACACTCAGACTGAAGCAAGATATGCAGAGTGATAATAAGAATATGTATGATTTGATAGCATATCGCATTAAGGTGAGATATTTGCTCTCAAACACAAAGATATTTTTAGACTTAATAATACCTAAACTCTGTACAGTTTGTTCACCATCCTCAAGTTGGCGACAAGTGGTGTATATATCCTAGTTATGACTATTCTCATTGCATAGTGGATTCACTGGAAAATGTTACACATTCAGTAAGTGTTCCTTCCACTATCTATCTATTCAGACTTTACCGTAACAAGGTATATTGGATTTGTTAAAGTAGATCATAATGGTTTGTCATTCATTAATCTGTCTGCTATGCTTAAGCATTCCATATGCCTTTTAATATTGACATTTGTGCAGTGGACTATTATATTATTGCATTCCTGATCATATGAAGTTCTATTTGATTGGGTTTACATCTTTGAATGTCCTATGTTGCACCAATGATAAGAGCATTAATGAAGATCTTCTATCAATTACCCTTTTCAAATTTGGCTGATATCTTGAGGGGAATCTGACCTTGATGCCTTCCATTACTGAAACAAGATAAGACAATATAGAAATTAAAAGACAATATAGGATAGGTAATAAGTATTGCAGTATTATCTTTCTTTCAATCTAAACATTATTCTTTTAGTTTTCACCAGTTCCAGCTGCCCTTTCTATTGGCTTGATTGAACAAGTTTTGAGAAATAGAAGGATCAACAATTAATTAGATATATCAAAACCTTCAGTTTAAACTGATTTTCACCAATAACCTTTGGAGAATTAGACTAAAAAAACCTTCATTCAATAGAGGTTCATTTTAGCTCTTTTTTTTTACTTCCATAAAGTGAAATTTGATCCTACAAGAGGAATGTACTCATCATGTATTTCAAAAGTTTGATTTCAGAATCTTGGCTGCTTTACACATTCTATGACAAATTATGTACAAAGGACATTTTTTATTTCAGAATCTTGGCTGCTGTTTTGTAGCTTTGTTCGCTTGAGTTTGGGATCCGCCGTCCTTCATACTACTGGTTACTTGTTGCTTTAGGCCTTTACCAACCATACGTATGGGAGTACTCACGTTTAAATATTTCAAATACTATCATGTCTAAGAGGAAGGTCTGTTGTTTTTCTGTCTTCTATGATTAATTACACAATTTACTTATGTTATGATCTATTAATGAATCATCCTATTGCAGTTAAACCGACTGGTAACAGAAAAGTGGGTTGATGGATGGGATGACCCCCGTCTAATGACACTAGCTGGGTTGCGAAGACGAGGAGTCTCTTCAACAGCAATCAACTCTTTTATCAGAGGAACTGGAATTACTAGAAGGTTTAACAAGTTGATTCTTTACTATATTAGAGTGGTAAATTTTTTCCTTCATTTTGGTTTTTTTCGACATGTTAGGTAATGTAAATTGAAGTAAAATTTGAATTTGCTCATCACTTGTTTAATCCATCTTCTTCATTTAATACAGAAATACAGAATCCCTTTTAGCAGAAGTAATCAGATTATGGACTTGTGGTTCACCAACTAATTTTTGTTCTCACATGTAGTTACTCTCTAAATATTACTATACAGTGATAATAGTATTATACGAGTTGATCACCTTGAATACCACATTAGAGAAGAGCTCAACAAAGCTGCACCTAGGACTATGGTGGTTTTACATCCTCTAAAGGTATGCCAATTCCATTGTCGGAGTTTTTCTCGTTGTATATTGTATCGTTAATCCTTAATTTTAGAATATTTACTGCAGGTGATGATCACAAATCTCCATCCTGATTCAGTTATAGATCTTGATGCAAAGATGTGGCCTGATGCTCCATCAAATGATTCTTCTTCATATTACAAGGTATCTATCTCATAAGTTAACCTGGTTCTGTTGCTGAAGACAGACACAATTTCTTCATTCTAATGTATGCTAACCATGAAATTCTTACTTCGAGATCCCCGTTAAAGTACTGGACACTCTCACTCTCACTCTCACTACAGGTTCCGTTTACAAATGTCATTTATATAGAGCGATCAGATTTTCATCTCAAGGATTCAAAAGATTACTATGGGCTTGCACCTGGCAAAACAGTTCTTCTCAGGCAAGTGTTATTTCAGAAAACCAAAATTTTAGCTTTGGTCTCAACAAAATGAAATGAATGGATATGAAGAAGTATATTTTGCAAGCAAAATTGCAGATATGCGTTCCCTATAAAGTGCACAGAAGTAATACTGGGGGATAATGACACTATCCTCGAGATTCATGCTGAGTATGATCCTTCAAAGAAAACAAAGCCAAAGGTTTATAAACATTGTTTGGTTGTTGTCAGAGTAGCACTAATGAGAGTTTAAACTTGAATTATGATGCTCGAATGGACTGACTTTCTTTACACCAAATGCAGGGTGTTCTTCATTGGGTTGCTCGACCTTCCCCTGGTATCGAACCTCTCAAGGTGGAGGTCAGGTTATTTGAGAAATTATTTCTTTCAGAGGTTGGTTTTTCTTCTTCAATCGTTCACCTATACTCTTTTGACAATTTTCTGGAGTAGAGTTGTTGGCCAATCCTTGTTACGCATGGATATTTAGGATCCAGCCAAGTTGGAGGATTGGTTAGCAGATATCAATCCACATTCGAAGGAGTTGATTCCTGAAGCATATGCAGTCCCTTCTCTTGCCAGTGCTGTTTTGGGTGACAAGTTCCAGTTTGAGAGACTCGGTTAGTTCGTCTGTCGATCTCAATGTTGCATTCTATTTTGCAATCATTGTTGTTGTTGTTGTTG
>JBBMKF010469893.1:0-10626 GCA_037834155.1 Curcuma caesia | reverse complement strand
TAAGCCCTCATGGCTTTGTTCTTGGGCTCTCCCCAAAAGGCCTCATTCCAATGGAGATACTTTCCATCCTTTTAACCCCATAATCTTTTCCATGTATTTTAGATGTAGGACTATACTTGCACCGTTGCAACCCAACAATCCCCTCCTCAAACAAAGGACCACAGGTTCCCCTCAACGTCATTTTTTTGATGTCTGAATTCTTGACCCACTAGGACTTTTTGCCCCTCGGTCCACCCGACCTACTAAGACTTCCTACCTAGTCGCAACTAGGACTTTCTTCCCCTCGGTCCACCCGACCTACTAAGACTTCCTGCCTAGCCGCAACTAGGACTTTCTGCTCCTCAGTCCACCCGACCTACTAGGACTTCCTACCTAGTCGCAACTAGGACTTTCTGCCCCTCGGTCCACTCGACCTACTAGGACTTCCTGTCTTGTATCTGGTCCTCTTGATTCAAACACGGGAGCACCCACTTCCTTTGTATAAGGTTCAACCCACATGGTTAGATCTAGATCATGGCTCTTCCAACGGTTAGTCCGGTGAAGAGCGGTCTCGCTCTGATACCACTTGTCGGTCTCGCTCTGATACCACTTGTTGGATCCCTAAGGATGTCCGCATCTCCACAATAAGATGATATTGTCCACTTTGGGCTTAAGCCCTCATGACTTTGTTCTTGGGCTCTTCCCAAAAGGTCTCATGCTAATGGAGATACTTTCCATCCTTTTAAATCCATGATCTTTTTCATGTGTTTTTAGAGGTGGGACTATGTTTGCACCCTTACAACCCAGCAGCAACTACGTCACTTTGTTGGAGGACGAGTGGCTTTATGCAAATTAATAGTGATGGGCCAATTACATGGATCAGCAATACCAGTGCGATCGTCGTCGACTCCTCGAATGTCTGTCTTAATTTGCAACTGTTTAAAGGGATACCAAGCCAATCCTTGCGTCTCCAACGGATGCCAAGGTCTGCATGTCTATTGAAGAAAATTTGTGGAAAACAATTGTCTTTTTCTTTATTATTTATTATCGTATCCAAATTAAGTACGCTTGGAATTGATCGTACACTACTTTTCTACTAGGAGTGGTTGAAAATCAATTCTTAGAGAGAGACAATGCTACAACTTCTATCATAGAATTAGCCCATTGACACAATCAAAGCAAGCAAAAATGTAATAAGGTCTCTCTAAAGAAAACGTGTTGAAAAATATTTGTTTTTCTTCATTGAATCAAGATTAATAGAAATGATCATACGCAACTATTCTTCTTGGAGTGGTTAGAGTTCAATTCTTATGGATTCTTTAACTTCTATCATAAGATTAATTAGTCCATTGACATCAAACTAATGATGTACTAAGTTTTGCTAACAGCAAATGCAATAAGAAATCAGGTTCAATAGGGTAGTATCCTTCTTTTAACAGTCGCATATCCTTCAATCTTTCCACAAACTAAAATAATTTAGTTATCTAACACCATATTGTTCTATCAATTTACCTAATGTACATTGAACTTTTCTTCACTTCATAATTAATTAGTCTTGATTAATTATATAGATGGAGTATTATATATATCACAGCCACTTCTCCAATTTAACCAATTAAATCAAAATGTATTCAAAACCTCTTCTTCCTTCCTTTCTCTGCTTCCTCCTCGCTCTCAGCTCCATTCAACATATCCAAGGCCAACCTTCAACCAAGGTAACCATTTAAGTATTTTAATCACATTTTAATTAATGCTCCTTGTTAGCCCATAAACTCGTAAATATAAACTTTTATTTTTATTTTTTTGAGCTTTATATTGTGTATCTTGGAGAGAGGAAACATGATGATCCAAATCATGTGACTGCATCCCACCATGACATGTTATCTTCCATTCTTGGCAGGTACATGTAATATATTTTATTTATTTTTAATTCTTCATGATCAATTTTTTAGTTAATGTAAGTTAATTGACTTAAATTTTCAGCAAGGAAGAAGCTCTGAGTTCGATTGTTTATAGCTACAAACATGGCTTCTCAGGGTTTGCAGCCATGCTTACAGAGTACCATGCTGATCGAATCAGAGGTAACCTAATAAAGGCTAATATTGAATAGATGATGAATTATTATTCTTTTGAGGCTGTTCTAACATCTATGTGTTATTATTGAGCTACTAAAAGATTGCTATTAATATATGCTCAATTGGATCTGTTGGGTCAAGATCATTCCATCTAGAAAGCGATAACTAATCTCTCGTGCAGGATCTTTGTATTTTCGATAGAAGCAATATATTTCATATTTAAATGCAATAGTGATGAATGTACGTAGGATTATAAATTCAGAATTCGCAATTTGGTAACAATTTTCACTATTAATTATGCTAAAAATTCTATTAGATGAAACTCCAATTTTTAGTTGTTTGTGATTAAGTTCTAGTATAAACTTTTTATAACATGATTGTATATTAAAAATAATTTATGAGACTTAAAACAAGTCGATATTTTGTATAGAATTGCCAGAAGTGATAAGTATAAAGCCAAGTGAAAGTGTGTCATTGCTCACCACACGAAGTTGGGACTACCTTGGAGTTGGTTTAGACAATACTGAACATAACCAACAGTTGGGACTGCTTCAAAAAGCCAACTTTGGAGAAGATATCATAATTGGAGTTGTTGACTCAGGTAAATTACATGAACTCTAATTAGGTTGTTATATTATTGTCATTAATCTTGTGATTATTTGATCTCACTATTTGATTTATGTGTATGTAATGTAATATATAGGCATTTGGCCTGAATCTAGGAGTTTTGATGACTATGGTTATGGACCGATACCTTCTCGATGGAATGGGACATGTGAAGTAGGACAAAACTTCACAATTAGCCATTGCAATCGCAAGATCATTGGTGCAAGATGGTACATTGGAGGAGTTGAAGCTGTCGATCTCAGTGTAGACTACCAATCACCACGAGACTATCAAGGTCATGGCACACACACAGCTTCCACTGCGGCAGGCTCACTTGTGAGAAATGTGAGCTTTCATGGCCTTGGCAAAGGCACAGTGCGAGGTGGGGCTCCTCGTGCTCGTTTGGCCATTTACAAGGCATGCTGGGGGAACAGCATTATTTGTCCTGCAGCAGCTGTGCTTAAGGCGGTAGATGATGCCATACACGATGGGGTGGATGTATTGTCACTTTCTATTGTTGGTCGATTTTTCTTGAGCTTTGCCACACTACATGCAGTAGCAAGGGGGATTACAGTTGTCTTCTCCACAGGCAATGATGGGCCTCTTCCTCAATCACTTAGCAATGATTTTCCATGGTTGATCACGGTCGCAGCTAGCACGATTGACCGTTCCTTTCCTACTGAAGTTACTTTTGGAAACAACCTAACAGTAGTGGTAAGATTGCATGCTTTAATTAAACAAGCAACAAGCTCTCATATATATATTAGAGTTTTTTATGATCGACATATGCTCGCGAATATTGCAGGGCCAGTCCATGTACTATGCATTAGAAGATGAAGGATTCAAAGAGCTATTTCTTATTCAAAGGTAGCTAATCATTTTTGGAAAGTAACGTTGAATCAATCAATCTGTTGACTAGTGCCTTCTGATTAAATTAGTTTTCGTTGTTATATTTTTCTATTAATTTTAGTTGACCCGTTGTAGATACACTGACATGAATATGGATGTAAAATGATGCAGTTGCTTTACAGACAGTCTAAATTCCACAAATATGGAAGGGAAAATAGTGGTATGTGCTGATTCAATAAATGCTCCTGGAGCTGTTGCTTCTAGTGCTACTGTTGCAAATCGAAACTTTGCCCGGGTAGTGAATAACTTACGACAAGCAAATGCAAAGGGGGTTATATTTGCTCGATCCCCACTGGGCCTTTTTCAAGATTTTCCCAACTTCTTCTGCATCTTCGTAGACAATGATGTTCTTTGGCAAATAAACACCTACACCACGAGGTATGTGTACTATTCTGCAATCATAAACACAACTAACAGTGAGGTCATTCCAACTCTCGCCTTCAATAATTACTAAGTTTCTATATGCATTTCTAACAATAAGTTAGGATTTGACAGTGATACATCTCCGGTTGCCAAGGTGAGGCCGGCATACAATGTTGTTGGTAGTAGAGTGATATCACCTAGGGTTGCAGCTTTCTCCTCAAGAGGGCCAAGTATACGATACCCGGATCTGATAAAGGTATGTTCTTGAGTTCAAGATGAATAATTCTACCTAAATCTACTCATGACCATTGTTTTGGAAACTGGAATACGGTCATAAATGATTTGCGATTATTATGATTATCGTTAAGTTGTTTCAATCTCAACTATTTGGAGTCAGCCACATCCATGCACCTAAACTTTATCATTTCTGCAGCCGGATATCACAGCCCCAGGAGTGAATATCTTAGCCGCTAGGTTCGACAGCTACGCTTTCGAATCTGGAACTTCTATGTCTTGCCCGCATGTTTCTGGAATTGTTGCTCTTCTCAAAAACATACATCCAAAATGGTCACCTGCTGCCATTAAGTCTGCTCTTGTAACAACTGGTAAAGTAAATTTATGATCAAACTTAATTGTATAATTCATTCGTCAAACCCTTCATGTGTTCTGTTGACACTAATAAACACATATTTTTGCATTGTTTGAAGCTTACACTACCAATGCATATGGCTTTCCTATTGAAGCTGATGGAATTCCTCGAAAACTTGCTGATCCCTTTGACTACGGTGGAGGTCATGTTGATCCCAACAAAGCTCTCGATCCTGGACTAGTTTACGATGTTGATCCAAATGATTACTTCAAGTTCTTCAACTGCACTAATGATGTATCAAGTTGTGAGCTAGTGGATAGTCGTTTGTACCATTTGAATCTGCCGTCGGTCTCCATTTCCGATCTCAAAACTTCCGTGACAATAAATAGGACTGTCACCAATGTAGGCGATACGAATTCTGTCTATCGAGCAGTAGTGCAGCCTCCTCCGGGCGTTGATATGCTTGTGGAGCCTTCCATCTTGGAGTTCAATGCTTCTAAGAATACACAAACGTTTGTGTTAACATTCAAGGCCCTTGGAGCAGTGCAAGGAGACTTCACTTTTGGAAGCTTAACATGGACGGACGGTGGGAATCACACAGTCCGAATCCCTATTGCAGTTCGAGTTATCATCGAAGACTTCTATTCGAACACCTCCTAATATGCAAGTATGATGATAAAGATACTGAGTATACACCTGCAGATTGAAAGTGCTTCAGTTCACTATTCTCATTTATTGTTTTTCATTCAATATACAATGTTGTGTTTCCATAGAAAAAAAAAAGTAAAAAAAATGACAGTAACAACATCATCAAATCAATTATGGCATCACGACTAGCTAGAGAAAAAAAAAACATGTATGATTTGAAGCTCGATGAGGTTGAGCATCAGCTTCTCTTCTTGTCTTCCTCTTTGTCACCTTCCAGATTTCATATTGGTCCATTCCGTGAGTGCACTGTCTATATGGGATGTAGTATTGAGATCTTCATCACCGACTATACCAAGCAGGCTATCGTTTTCCTCGACATTGTATATTACTTCTTGTGGATGTTGCCTCAACTTTCGCAATGTGTCTAGCTCCTCAGCAACTTCCTTCATGGTCGGTCTCTCCTCTCCCTTCATATGCAAACACCGACTGATGAGATCACCAAGTTCTTGAATCAACTCCATATCAGCTTCCTTTTTCACTTGATTGTCCAAAATATCGAAAACTTTGTTCTCATTCACTGACAAAATGAAATTCGAAACCAAGCTCCTTTGTTCTTCAGATTCTTCAAAATTAATCGCCACTTTACCAGTAAATATCTCTAAGAGAACCACGCCAAAGCTATAAACATCACTTTTATAGGTTAACTCGTACGTCATGAGGCACTCGGGATCAATGTAACCATGAGTAAATTGTATTAGAGTAGCAAATTGTTTCTCTCCCTTAGGAATCAACTTTGAAGCTCCAAAGTCTGAAACTTTTGCAATGTAATAATCATCTAAAAGAATGTTGGAAGGTTTCACATCTCCGTGAATGATATGAGGTGAAGCTTTGGAGTGCAAGTAGTCTAGAGCATTAGCGGACTCATATGCGATCCTTAGTCGAGTATCCAATGACATTGGAGATGAATTCCCACTCCCATGAATCAAGTTGGATAATGTTCCATTGGGGACAAACTCATAGACTAATATTGGCACCTCGGTCTCCAAACAACAACCTAAGAGCTTCACTATATTATCATGCCTAATACGTGAAAGAATAAGTGTTTCAGTTCCAAAATCTTTCTTTAACTTCTCGTTGATAACCAGAGGCTTCTTTATGGCGACAATACGTTTGTCTTCTAAAACTCCTTTGTAAACAATTCCATTTCCTCCTTTGCCGATAACACACTTGCTATCAAAATTATTCGTTGCTTTCTCTAACTCTGTGCTTGCAAAAATCTCGAACCTAAGGCCTTGTTCTTCCTTCATCTTTTTCTTTAACTCGTAACCCCCATGTTCTTTGAAATATTTCCTTTTCATCTCTTCGAGCTTCCTTCTCTGGTAGGTAATATAGAGACACAAACCGCATAGCAACAAGATGATTATCCCACCACAAACACCTGCCATACGTACATAAGATACATGATAAATATCGAATCAATACAAGATTATTCCATCACAAATCATGATTAGTATACATTATGTGGAGCAGCATAATCGATTCCATGCATGATATCTCAAATTCTTAGGGTCAAAAGCTCTGTAGCTGTCTACTTGAGGGAAGCTAAGGGAACATGTACAGCTAGATTCTTGAATGGATAGAAAGATATGCAGAAAGAGAACAAAATTCATTCATGAATTAAAGTAAACACTAGTCTTACCTGTAGCCATCCTTGCCATCAAGGAAAGCTTTTGGTTTTTCATGCACAACCCATTGTAAGCCTCCCCATGCGTCCCTTTGGGACAGTAACACCGGTAGCCGGGAACTAAGTTCTCGCATTTTGGCCCTTCCGAGCAAGTAGTATTTGGTCGATCACACTCATCGATATCTGCCAACATATATAATCGCAGGTCAGATAGAATGAAGAATCACTCGCTGCAAAACATAATCGATCAAATTAATAGCTAGCGCACATGCATGCACACCTACCTTGGCATCCATTTGGCACATAAGGATTGCCTCCATACCCCTCGGTGCAGTTGCATAGATACCCCGGGCCATTGGTCGAGTCCAAGCACTCGCTATGGTCACTTGCGCAGGCTAAGGAACCAGGGCCGTTGCGCCTTGCCTCCTCGCACGTCTCGTTTCCGATGGCCCAGTCCATGATCACCGGCGCCCTCCCGTCCGTGTTTACTTCCATGAACTGGCTCGTGGTGGCGTAAGCCTTCTGAAACCGGAACCACTCCTCCTCCAACAGCACAGCGTAGCTGCACCTACTAAAGTTCCAGGTGCTGGAGCTGTTGAAATTGGGATCGAAGTAGACCTCATAGTGCTTGAGATTCTCCGGGATCGATGTCTGGCAGCATCCGATGCCCGAGCAGGCGCCGTCGGTGATTCTCCGTTCGCTCCCGCACATCGACACGCAGCCGCTCCGGTAGCTGCCATCGCTCTGCCGGCTTTGGATGTAGGCAAGGGTCTGGCAGCCGACGGCGGTGAACTTGTTTTGGCGATCCGAGAATCGATACGGAGTGCTTTCCATTTCCATTCTCCAGCGCGAGTAGGTGACGGTGTCGTTTTCGGGGTTGTAGCAGGATGAGGAGACGTGGTTGAGCATGCGGACTTGGGCCGTAGGCAAGGAGATGTTGAGCACCTCGACGTTGCTGTAGAATGGCTTCTCGACGCCGGATTCTGTCTTGTTGCAGAAGAGTTCGAAGCCTGGCAGCGAGCAGTTGGGGCCGACGCCGAACGGGTACGGGATCTCGACGTTGCCACACTTGGTCGGGCAGCTGCCGGATGATGACACAGCAGGTAGAAGCAGCAGCAGTAGATGGAGCAGGAACAGAGGATCCATGGTGTTTCTTTAGCGTACGTTATGGGACGAGGGCTCTGTTTTCTTGTATAAATAGTCAGATCGAACCTTTTATCTGTGAAAATAACTTGGAAATCGCATGAAGAACCCGAGGGTCAAGATGATTCCGATCAAAACATGTGCAGACTGTTATTTGAAAGTAGAAAAGTTAGAAGAATTGAACGATAATACAAACATCAGACGAGTCTAAACTCTAAAACATGCGCAGATCGTAATTCAAGAGTGAAAACTTTGAAGTCAATGATTGTACCAAAGAGACCAATGCTGTTAAATAATCAGATCGAAGCCCTTCTCTGCGAAAATAGCTTGGAAATCGCGTGAAGAACCCGTGGGTGAAGATGATTGCGAAGAGATGAAGTCAAAACATGTACAAATCGTTATTCCAGAGTCAAAACTTTGAAGTCAATGTTGTACCAAAGAGGCCAATGCTGTTAAACAGTAAGATCGAAGCTTTTTTCTGCGAAAATAGCTTGGAAATCGCGTGAAGATGATTGCAAGGAGATCAAGTCGAAACATGTGCAGATTGTTATTTGAAAGTAGAAAAGTTAGAAGAATTGAATGAACGATAATACAAAAGATCAAACGAGTCTAAAACATATTTTAGTTGAACTATAACCCCACCGTAGTGAATAGAATACCCAAGGAAGGAAGAAGTTGCTGCTGCGTATTCATATTTGAGGTTTCTTTTTGATTATTCTCAAAATAATACTTTTATCATGCAATCACATGATTTACTAATTATTTAAGTATTGATAGTAAGAAATAAATAAATAAATAGATAAAATTGAAAGTTTGAAAGGTATACGTTAGCCGGCCCAATTAATGCACGTCTTGACTAAAAGTTGACATTGATTTGGACCACGAATTACAAATATTTATAAAAACTCTATTACTATTTCTCTAGAGATAGGACCCACTACAATCAAGCAAAATTCCATGAAATCTTCCTTTTTCACTTTCAATTATATTTGAAAATGACTTATAATCTTTATTGTGATCATTCCTCATTGGTTGTTCATGGATCTCATTATCAAGAACGACCTCTTGTATCAAGAAGTGTGTCAAAAGAAAAGTGTGTCCCCTCATTATTTTGCGAAAAAATTGACGTAGATATTTGTTCTTAAAATGAAGTTCAATTCATGTTAAGATAAAGATAAGATATATTACTTGATTAAATTTAAATTTAAAATTATTTTATATATAATTTTAGTCGAATTCATAATTACTATTATCTTACATGAGTTAAATTAAATTATTAGAAAATTCAAAATTAAGTAAATGAATTTTATATTGAAATCTGAATCCATAATTATTATATTTATAATTTTACAATATTACTAACTTTACATTTTAAAATTGATTTAAAATCATTTAGGAATAACCTATATTTATTTTTTCCCCCAAAACAGATACAATTTAAATATTGATTTGTGAATATTATATATAGTTCACTTTCAATTAAACTTTTAAAGTTTTTAGAAATACAAAATATAAGTAAATATTAAATAAATTTTTGAATTTAAATTTCAGATTTCTTAAAAGATTAAAGTTGGAAAACAATGGAAATTTGAGTTAAAAAAAGAATTTAAATATCCAGAGAGAATAATAGAAATAAAATAGATATCAAAAACAAATTTTTAACTGATTTCGATCAATTTATGAGATAATAGATTAGGACGTATGACTGAGAAAGATTTAAACTTGTTGGTTAGCCAATCTCTCATTGCAACCAAATTATTTGGCTATAAATAAATCAAATATATTGTTAGATCTTTGTCTATCCATCTAAAAAAATTATATTGGTCATTCAATCAGTCCAATACAACTATACAAGTATATACACATACTCATATAACAATATAAGTTAAAATTATTAAACAAGTCATAATTTTTATAAGAATATCAAAAGTTATAAAAAATATAATTTTGCAAAATAATAAAAAGTAAAGTGATATAAATTTTATCACTTACAAAAACACTACATGAATTATAATTTAAGAATTATTCAAAAGATTATAAACTTTTTAAAACATAAATACAATTTAAAAATTATCAAAAATAGTTATCTAAAATTTTACTCAAAATTGCTATGTGATAAATTTTTTACTTAAATTTTATATCTGAAAATATAGATAGGAGACATTGGAGTGCAACTATTCTTATAAAGTGATCAAAGATTAATATTTTGGACCAAATTATTATATGATCATTTTATACTCAAAATTTGAATATAAATATATAAATGTATTTTTATAAGGATCATTCATATTCTATCACCAAACAATTCAAAAATATATACCAACTATTTTTTACTTAAATTTTGAATTTAAATATATAAATATTCTCTAAGAGATTATTAGAAACCGACGATCCTTTCAAAATTTAAAGTGACTCAAAATTCATATATTAGTTTATAAAAATTCATAATAAAATTTATATCACCTCGATCTCTATTATTATATAAAAAACATTTTTTTAAAAAATATAATTCATTAAAGAGTTCTTTAGATCAAAACTATTGCTTATTTTTAAAATGTACTAAGAATTATATAACAATTAATTTTAGAGCATTTATAATAAAATATTTTGAATGGAAGGAAAATTTTTTC
>JBBMKF010469863.1:0-10628 GCA_037834155.1 Curcuma caesia | reverse complement strand
CATTTAAATTACAATTCAAGTTTAAAAATTATAATTCAAACTTAAAAATTTCAACTTAGTCAATTTAAATTATAATTATAATTTAAAATTTTTAATATTGTTAATATTTTTTTATTTTTTAACAGACCCGCGGGTTAGTCCGTCAAATTCGCGGCCCGCCTTGAGTTGGGTTGGGTTAGAGATTTCTCAATCCGCCAAGTTGGTGGGCCGGTCCGCTCCGCCCCGCTATGATGGGTTCGTCATGAATTGGCTGCCCCGCCATGAATTAGTCCATTTGACAGTTCTACTTATATGAGAATGAGCTAATTCCTCTTGGGGCACTAGGGATACCATGGCATGACATGGACTCTGTTCCAAATCAACATGTCATGTCCACATGATATCCTCTCAAAATAACTCGATCATTGCTTATGTGTCTTTAATCTTTAGCCTAAAGGTTAACCTCCCAAGCTTAGTGTCAACATCTCCTAAAGTTGAAGGGCAACATCGATCAAGCTTCTCGAACTCTCCTCAGATCACTTCGAGCTCTGAGCTCTCCCCTCTAAGTATGCAAAGCTCCCCCCTTCAATGCTTCAAGCTCCCTCCTTTGAGTTCCCTAAACTCTATCTCGAGTTCATGGTGTTGCTCCTATAGCCATCCCCAAGTAGAGCTCTCTATGTCGCCCATCACAATTGTTTTTTTTTAGATTGTGATCCAATCTGAGATCGAGGAGAAGGAAGCAATCACTAAGGAGGCTGGAACAAAGTTGGTTGTCTCCGTCAAGAGGCAACAAGGTTGACGTTCTTTTACAAAACTCGCTGAGAGTTAGAATGGGGCCAGGGAGGACCTTGGCACAATCACTCCAATGCTCAAGTCAATCCCTGTGTTCGTGTGTAGAAGGATAATCTTAAGTGAAAGGGAGTTTTGAAATCTAAGTTCTCATCCTTGACCCCGTGAGAAAGAGCTTCTTTTTATACCCCCTCTAGCGGGAAATACGGTAACTATGTCCCGAAAAAGGGGTGACACATCACTCCACCTCATCATTCCCTTCAAACCACTATCTCCCGTGTTTCCCGCTGATCATGTTGTCCCACATGGTCCCATGGTTTCACGTTCATCACGTATGAGGAACAATCGAAGTGAAGTTGTCATGGCTTCGAATCAGATGTCGAATGGCAAGGTAGTCGAGTCGGATGCTAAATGGCTAGGCCTCTGGGTTGGATCAGATGTCGAGTGGTCATGCCTCTAAGTCGGATCAGATACTAAGTGGTTAGGCCTTCGGGTCAGATCAAATGCCAGGTGGTCTAGGAGTCGAGTCAGATGATGAGTGGTCAGCCTCTAGATCAGATTCGAATTTCGGGTTGATCGGGATGCCCCTAGTGGTCTCTACTATAGTTGATCTCGAATCCCGCAGCGGCGCATGCATGCTACTTATTTCCTCCACATCACGAGTCTTCTCCTCGTGATAACAAAAGATCTTATTTGGGTAAGATCTTTTGTCTTTTTCTCTCTTACTTTAGCTATTCTATAAATATATATTTTTACTTCTTTTGTATCTAATTTTTAATATAACAATTTAAAAGTTTCATTATTGTATATAATTTTTAAATTTTTCTTATTTTTATAAATATATAATTCCTTATAAATTATTCATTTTTCTTTTAATACTTTCTCATTCCACCATTATGCTTTTGCTAAATATTGTTAAAGTTATTGAAGCTAAATTTAGAATGACCTCTATCTAAATTTTTTTACAAAAGTTAAAATAAATATTATTAAAATGATATGTTTTCTTAACTATTTTATGATATTTGAATTTAACATGTTAAATTTGATTAGACTTCCGAGTTAGATTAATCCATTCTTATATTGTGAGACTTTTTTTATATTCATTAAGATATTTGATCAAAGTATTTTTGATAATCTTTTTGACAAAATTATTAAGCATAAGAATGTTTTTAAGATAATGCTAATTTTAAATATAATTTTCTATTATAATACAATTTGGTTGATACAAGTGATTTGATTCAAACCATATCAGCAAGGATTAAGGATTGAATCTCGATAAAATCAAGATAATATATTTTTTATGGTAGTCAATTATAATTTTTCAATTTATCTTTTTATAGGTGATCATGGAACTGACTGTGTGGGATCGTTGGGATGATAAATTTTATTTTTTTATAAAAATTTGAGATATTTTGAGAAGTGGGCTATTTAAGAATTAAAAAAAAAACTCGATGTGCATTTTGAAACATTCCCAACTTTATTGGATTTTTACATCTCGCGGCCTCGCGGGATTTGGCTCACAGTTCCAAAATCGAGGGGCGTTGCTGCGGCGGAGACGACTGCGGAAACCCATGGCGGAGGGCTTTGTCGATGACGAGAACCTCGAGGCGATCGTCACCAGAATCGAGCAGAAATCCCGCAAGATCGAGAGCTTGCTCAAGCAGTGAGTTCCAATCGAAACACCAGGCCTCAATCTGAGGTAGATCTATAAAGTTCCAACTTCCCGCGTAAGCCCTAATGTCGACCCTTCTGATCGCAGATCAAAGCCGGTAGAGGCGTTGAAGACGGCTTTGGAAGGTTCCATCTTGAAGACCAGAGACGAGAGGTGCAAGGTTGGTCGGGATCCGATCCTTTTCTTTAGTTGGTTAGATTGATCTGTATAGATGGAAATTTATGTTTCTTTTGTTGGTTTTCTTTTGCTTTAGTCAGCGAATTGGATAGTAGTCCATCGAGCAATCATGGCAATAAAGGATGTGGATGCTATGTTATCATATTTGGATCCCGAGTATTATGACATACTCATGAAGTAAGACGCGCATATCAACATTTTTTTCCTATTTCTTGAATATTGCTCTGGTTAAGCAATCGTTATCAAATCTCATGGCAAATGCAATTTTTAGGACACCCACATCTTACATTACATTATATCAAACTACTTGATTCATGGGTAAGTGCAATTACATGGGAAAAATTACGTTGTTCAGTCAATATACCCCTCAAATGTGGTGAAACATATGAGAATTAGCTAATCCTAGCAGTTTCTGGTAGGATAAGAGAGAATAATAATGCAATTATGAAATACAGTCTTTCCTTTGTCCACAATTGAAACTTTGCTGCATGAATCAGTAGATTAATTTCGGATTGGCAGTTTTAACTTGTAGCTGTTTTGTTTTTCTGTTATTTCTCTGCAGTTTGTATTGGTTGTGCTCAGTTAGGGAATCTGGATGTGAATTATTAACATCAATATGATTATTATTTCTTAAGTCAGTATGCATTTCTGTACTAGGGATAAAGGATTGCAATGTTTAAACCTGCACAATATGGAATAAAGAATTATGGGGGAAAACTAGCTGAAACTTGTCATTTACCTAATTTTGCATTTGGCAACAGCAACCTGGGTCTTTAGTTATACCCTTTTTGTTCGGAATTAGACTATGGTAGAAATGCATGGAATAAGTTACAGTAACCAAGTGGCTAATCTACTCCTAGAATGAATCTCTAGTCTTTGGGTAATTATTTACATCAGGATTTGAAAGGTGCTTTTAGGTGGCTGGTGGTCAACTCATTGCATAGTGTTTATGTGATTACTATTAAATGATATTTTTAATATCTATTTATTGATAAAATTAACTAACATATATCCGACAAAGTATATTAATAAATCAATTTAATCCCATCATCCCTCGGGCCATGATGTGTCTAGGGGTGGCACCCGGGGCACTTTGGGGAGTGAATTTTTTAGCTTATGTTGGATCGAATACCACTCATCTGATGCTTCAAGTGTAGAAAAGTGGACTACCCTTTAGGCTCAGGAATGCTTAGGGTGTAGTCACAAAGCTGACACAACCCGCATCATAAAAAGGTATAATTTAGTATCTCTAGTGGTTGGTGGTAGCACATGAATTTCTAGGTGGACAATCCCTCTCTTTGAATTTTCAATAAATTATCATGAAATTAATCTAAATTGTGATACACTAGTTTAGTCCCAAATTGGAAATTATGGGTTAATCAAGAAGATCTATAGACTTAGATGAGTGAGTTAAAACTGGCTGGAGCTTGGGAAGGTTGTGATAATTTGATTAGAAGGAACCTAAATCTTCATTAAGGACTGTCAATGTGTAATCATGACTCCATTGTGCAAATGAAAGATCGTTTTAGGCTATGAATCGGACTTTATTTCTTGATAGGGACGTCAACCCTTAATCGAGGAGATTATGATGCACTTTATTTGTCCCTTATAGAAAATTGTGGTCTAATTAAGGGAATTGGTAGGCATAAATAAGTGAACTATTGCTAAGTCAAGCATTATTAGACCAGTTGTTGGGCTTAATAAAGTTGATAGGTTAGTTCTACAATTTTAATGGGTTTAACATAACATCCAACTATTGTTTGCAATCTCACTTGATCCTAACCTGAGTTGGCCTTCTAATCTTCCTTGAGAAATCAACAATAACTTTTGAGATTTATAAAGAGATAACTGAAGATGTGCCAACTACATTGAATGGATTCTATAAAATCAGTTGGAATCAAACAGAAATGGAATGCTATGTCTAGTCTTTTGCAAGATCAATTAAAATTTAGTGATCAATGATCAATCCCTCGATTCATTGGTTGGGTACTAGCGGTGAACTGCATGTGCAATGTAGCAGACAAGCGAACAAAGGGGCAGATGCAAACCTTTAGCAGAGGTGGATACGTGAAGGTGATTGACATAATTGTAGTTGTGCAATTACAATGAGCTATCCATGAAGGTGATTTTGGCAATAATTTGGCATTATCACTTTAGTGGAGGTTGACGTCCTATGAAAATGATTGCTCTGATTGTGGATGTGATAAAATTTCACAAAGGCAGAATAGAATCTACAAGATGTTTTTTTTTTTTCACGATAGAAGGAACCAATTGTGTTAAAAGTATTAAATAGCTTTTCCTATACTTCTAGATCAAACTTAATTCTAATACAGATACTATATACCTACTAATAATTTGATATTGTATATTAAATAATCTCCTTTGTATTTATATTATGTTGCTATCAACTTATACATACTTCCTTGTGTATTTAGATATTTAGAAGTAGGTCTCTAATTATTTACACATAGTTCTATTACAGTTCCTGTTAATCTGGTGCAAAAATATTATAAAACCCCAGCTTTTGCAAGCATATTTACTTCTTGAAACTCACAAAAATTTGGTCAGAAAATCTACTATAGTTTGATGTAAAAATAAATTAATTATCTTTGTAGATTATACCATGGTTTCAAATCTCGAGCTGTTATCGGGTGAAACATCTCGTTCCGTCAACGAATCGGCATTGGCACCAGCATAAACGATATCGACGTCGGAGGCGTCACGCAAGACCTCCGGAGGCTTCACCCAGGACCGACAACGCCTTCGAAGTTCGCCCAGGATGCGCGGCTACAGTGGAATAGCGGAACATACACACAAGCTCGGCGACACCTTCGGAGGCTTTGCCCGAGATTGGTGACGCCTCCGGAGGTTTCGCTTAAGATCGACGATGCCTCCGAGATGCGCGGCTACATCAGAACATGCGGTATTTAATTAAAATTTTAAATTAATAATTTTAACTAACTCCTAACTATGATTGAGATAATTTAAATAGGCTTAATTAAAGCCTAATAAAATTATCCTATTAATTTAGTATATATATATTTTTTAAAAATTTTTATTTTTATTTGTAAATATTTATTTTTAATTAATATATTTTATATTTAAAAAATATTGAAATTATATCGGCAAGGTACGATACAGTACTGAAACTGTATCGTTCCGATTCGAAATCGAAACTTTGGCACAGTTCGAGATTTTAAACCATGGATTATACTTTATCCCCGATAAAGTGGCTATTGATTTCTGTATCTTTTATGATCCTTGATAGATTGTATCAGAAGTGATATGCGTGGCAATTTTATTGGCACAAAATAGCTGCATTAGCTAAGTAGAAGTAATATTAAAAAAATTTCAAAATTAATTGGTTTTAAATTATTTTTTATTTATGGTTTTAACAAACAAATTTTCGAAAGTTAAGTTTCTCTCCATTTTTCTCCTCTCTAAAGTAATGGCCAAAAGGGGAACTTTACTTCTTTCCTTCCATGGAAATAGAAACTAGGGATCATACTCTTAGAGGGATCCATCTGCCAGAGTGATATTCGTATGATGAAATGTTAGCACAAGGCCAAAGAAAAGAGAAATATTAGCACACATGCTTAGTAAGTTTCAGAATCTACAAGTTCATAACCTAGAGGCATGTGTTATACAAGCACTACAAGTACCTTCATGAACTTAGGAGTTCGGATATCATGGCTTGAGATGGTTCACTTTGAGAAGTTTGCCGCTTATGTAAGCATTTATAATCAATTGGTACTTGTGTTAGTTCTGGAAGGCTTAGTGTTAGTAGGCCCACATGAAAATTTTGCTTTGGTTTCATTATACTGCAAGTTATGAAGCTCCCTTGATGGCGGAAATATAAACCAAATGAAGACACTAAGGAAAACCTGCATTGATGATGGTGCAGGGAATGATCTTTGCATCTTTGAAAAGTAGCAATGAGGGCAAATTCACTCCAAAGGCTTTGTTGAAAGGGCATGGTTTTGAGATCCAATTATAGCTATTTGAAATGATATTAGATTTGAAGCAGGAGAAGGAAAGGAGGGATAGGAATCACTTCAAATACAACCTATGGTCCCTAGGTTCAAGGGTGGTTGTTACAGGAGGGAAATGAGGTGCTGTTACAGGATCAAGATATTTGGAAAATCTTGCTGCTAATTGATCCTCTTCTTATTTGTGCCATTGGATCTGCTGGTGATGCGATCTGGGTAGCATGAGGGATGATTAGCACATTTAGAAGCTTCAAGGGTGGTTGTTTTAGTCGCAGAGGGAGAAGGCTCACATCGTGTAGACAACATCATTGGTAGGAGATGTGAGGATGTAGTGCAGTTGAAAGCCTTGCAAGAGAAGCTCACAAGAGCACTGTCACCCGGAACTTCTCTAGCAAGGAGGGTGACATTTGTGGCAAGGGAAGCTTGGTAAGGCTATCCCCATTTCTTGAGGCAGAAGACAAGCACGCAAGCTTTAACAAAGAAGGCTTTAAGTGTGTGAGACAAAGCTAATGAGTACATTCTGAGCAACGGAACAAATTTGCGAATGATGCATGGAGAAACTATACCATGCTGATTTGAAGGAAAATTATTAGGTTTAATCCCTAGGTTAGTCCCGCTCTACCTAGATGTATATTATCTCAATATCATCTTCATATACTTGTGTACATAGGTATTTACAACTAGGCCCTTAAGTACATAGACAAGTCACCAACTAGTATAAATAGGAGTTAACCGTTTAAAGAAGTTGATTTGATCTTTAACTAGAGAATAACTCTTCTAAATAATTGTATTAAATTGATAGATTTCTAATGAGATATTCTATTTATAAATAGGTAAACTACCTCATTTAATTTTGTTCAGATATTTGAATAGTTACTTGTCTATACCTATTTATCAAACAAGAATAATAGGTGTTCAGCATTTTTATATTAATTAACTAACAATTAACAATAGTTGAATATATTTAATTAAAGAATTTCAGTTGATAATCTTCTGCTATTACAAATGATAATGATAGGTATAATCTCATAATAAACAAACAATTTGATAATAAGAGTTATTTAATAGTTGAGGATATATTATTTCCTTATTTGTAATTTTTTATTTTTATTTTTAAAATCTACTGATCTATCAATATGACATAACTGATTAAGATTTTCAAATTAGTTGATCTCTTTATCAATTTCAATTCCCTGAAAATTGTCTCCATCATGTTAGCAAATTGTCTGTGTTATCAAAGTACACAATGATACTGATTATAACAATGCTCAAGTCAATAAATTCTCAACAATAACATAGCATGAATTCTCAAATGGAAATCCATGGACAATTAATTACATAATAGTTCAACTCATGTGTCAATACATAAGCAAAGAGAAAATGACTCATGAATACAGGTGCTCTACTAGTCTGCAATTATGCTTGCCATGAAATGCATATTCAAAGAACGACTCAGCATCCATAGGAAATTTGAAGAAACAAATCAAAGGGGAAACAAGGTCGATTGCTTCATGGGTTTATAAAAAAAGAAGTTTGTTTTCTTCTCCCTCTTTTCAGGGTCTAATCCCCTCTACACTGCTACTGCCTAGTCTCTAATAAAAAAATCCTTCTGTCTTCCACTCAAGCCATAAATTCCTCTTCTTCCACTTTCATTTTGTCCTTTTTTTCTCCCCCTTGTCTTGCCTTTGCTTCTGTCAGGTGACCACTTGGTTGATACAATTGTTGATATCATTGCTGCACCTACTCCCAACTGAGAACATTGATGCCATATTCCTTTGTTCCAATCTAAGTTCCCTTTTTATCGTCACTTTTAAATTCTTCCTACAATTCAGAAACACAAACCAGGGATAAATATAAGTAGGCATCCTATATGAAGAACGATACAACAAGTACTCAAGGAATTAGATAGATAACAAAGAAATCATGGACTCAATGAAAAATGTTAGAATTCCACTGCAATTGCTAAACAAGTCCTCAGAGTTGCGCTTTGCCACTGAGAACTTCCTGTCAATCATTGGAGAATGAAGCCCTTTGCTCTCCTTGCGCCACAGATTGACTCTCTTTTTCTCATGAGGAATAGGTTTGGCTCCACTTGGTCTCTCTCTATCTCTATCTCTCTCTTTAGTTACACCCTAAATTTAGTCGAATCTCAAATGAGGAATAGGTTTGGCTCTACTTGTTCCAATCTGAGGCCTGCATGCCAAGATGTTTTTGATATTTGTCTTTGTGGAGTTGAGTTCCGATAAATTTAGCCCTCTTATGTTGATGTTCGATTGTAAATTCATCTCTTTCGCATGTAAATGCATGCACTGTTTTTTTAAAAAAATTTTGGATACTTTTTTTCACTGTGCTACTCACAGCAGTTGATAGAAACATCTTATGCTTTTCCTAGCTCATAGTTGATAGCCAAAACCTTTTCTCCAATCCCACCATCTCCTAACAGTGTTCAAACTGATTAAGTCTGTCAGCGTTTTACTCTTGATGAAATTTAGCTATTATTTGGAGGAGCTCAACTTCTAATCACAAACTCATGCCAACCTTTTTGCTGTTTGTCGACACGGATGGATTGCAGGTACTTGTATAGAGGATTAGCTACTGGAGATAGACCTACGTGCGACCAGTGCCTAAAGATCCACGAAAAGTTGACAGAGAAAGCAGGGTTAGGCTGCATACTTCGCTCATTGGCTGACACTGTTAATACTGTGTAAGCTTCATTTATGATGCAACCTGTAGATGCAATCAACAAACTTAATACGCAATTAAGCTTTATATGATTACAGCAGCATGTTAAGCTTGTTCTTTACTTGAACAGTACCTTTGCTTGAGATGGATAAAGAGATGTTATATCTTAACTGTAGTTAGGACAAAATTTTATTTGTCGTAGACTGCGCCCATGAATGAATGAATAAATAATGCTTCGAGAAGTGTGAAAAACAAATCATTCTGGGAGTGCGTTATATGCCAGCCAGCCAGCCAGCTCAGTGCTAGAAGCATACTCAGCAACAGCTGGACATCTGCAGCGATGTGAGTGTACAAATTATTAAATTTCGCATTCATGCCACCCCTGCTCGGGGAAAACGAAAGTGACGTTGATTGTGCTTCCATTTCATAATTAGTGTCCATTGCAAGCTCGCTGTGACCATCCCTTTTGTATCAGGTTCATAATTGTGCAATTCTTCTGCATTGATAGATGAGTCCCAGACTGTCGAGATGAGACGAAGCTTTAAGTGTTTGGGGATGGAGGAAGATGCTGGCAAGATTTTACAGGTTAGATTTTACTTGGCTTAAAAGAGACGTTTATTATAACTTGACTGACCGATGACCTCAACTTGGTGGGAGCATGTCAATCATTTAAGAAGGCTGGCAGCAAGGCCCTGTCAGTTGTCCCACACAAGTGATCATCGGTTTTGTTAGGTGGACCCAAATTATGATCTAATTCAAAATATCATTCTGGTCCAGTCAAATATATATAATGTTTTTTTTAAATTTTAATTATATTTATATCACAAGCTCCCAAAGTTTGATCATATTTCGCGATCGATATTATGATCGAGGAGATGAGCTGGCCGATAGACACTGTCGGAAGTTGAGCATCAACAACCCCTTTTTTTTATTATTATTTACATGAATTTACTCCCGTGCACGCCCCGCACGTGCGTCACACCTGCAAATCGAAGCCCACACGTGCGGAGGCGAAACGGAAGGCGTCTCTCACGCACGTGACATCTCCTCCCACAGCGCCGCGCATCGCCGCCGTGCGAACCCCACCCGCTTCCCCTCGAGGTCGTACACCACCTCGAAACCTTGCTGCTGGAAGTTGCCCAGCGTCCCGGCGGGCCCCCCGTATTCCTCCTCGCCGGAGGCCTCCCCTCCGCTCATCACCATCAGGCACGCCACCCGCCGGCCGCCGCTCTCGAACGCCGTGAAGTAGTTCCGCCGCGGCAACGCCACGCTGGCGTTCCCCGCGAAGTGGAGCGCCAGGCCCGGCACGCTCCGCCGATCAGCCTCCCGGTCCTCGAAGA
>JBBMKF010469853.1:0-10628 GCA_037834155.1 Curcuma caesia | reverse complement strand
CGCCTTTGTCCATGTTCATCATAGTCATCGTACCAAACTCGATCCAAAATCACTCAAGTGTATCTTTTTAAGGTATCTTCTCATTAAAAAGGTCATAAATGTTTTCTACTATTACCAGGAAAATCTACAATTCGATGGATGTTACTTTCTTCGAGAGTCAATCCTACTTTCCCAAATCATTCAGGGGGAGAATAGTTCCAAAGAATATTAGATTTGGGATCTACTTCCGGATACTCAATCGATTTTTGTTCCATTCGATCAGCCTTTAAATTCTAATACTATACTTGATTCCAGTGCTATTCCTTTAGATTCCAGTACTATTCTTGTCCTTGCACCTTTTCAAACCGTTCCTGTCACTACAGAAGCCCAAAATCTGTTGCAACTTGATACCAATAATACTAAGCTTCGTGTATACAGAAGGAGAACAACAACCAAGCAAATCGGAGAACTACAAACTCAGCAATATCAAACACAAGAACCAAATCTCATTATATCTGACACTCATGATGGTATGGATTCCTCTCCTCATTATACTCCTGTTTCTATAATTGATGATTCAGATTTGCCCATTGCTCATAGGAAAGAGATCCGTAGATGCACTAAACATCCAATTTAAAGTTATGTTGCATATGGAAAGTTGTCTCCATCGTACAAGGCATTTATCACAAATCTGGACAGTGTTAAAGTGCCCCTATCTATTCAGGAGGTTATCATAAGATCAGAACGGGAGAAAGCTATAGAAGAAGAGGTTCGAGCCTTAGAAAACAACAACACCTAGGTCTTGACACATTACCACCGCCTGGAAAAAATCCGGTTGGGTGTAAGTGGATTTTTACCGTCAAGTACAAAGCTAACCAGAGTATAGACAGGTTCAAGGCAAGACTTGTGGCTAAGGGGTTCTCACTCAATCCTACGGAATTGACTATCAAGAGACCTTCACACCAGTGGCCAAACTAAACACAGTTCAAGTGTTACTGTCCTTAGCAGTAAATTGAGATTGACCATTATATCAACTTGATGTCAAGAACGCATTCTTGAATGGAGATCTCGAAGAGGAAGTCTACACGATCATACCTCTTGGACTAGAAAATAGGTCAAACCGAAACTTAGTGTGCAAATTAAAGAAGTCATTGTACGGCTTAAAGCAGTCTCCTCGCGTATGGTTTAAGAGATTTGCTAAGACTTTGACAACCAATGAGTATTCACAGTGTCAGGCAGATAACACATTGTTTGTTAAAGGTGGATCAGGAGGAAAAATAACAATTCTTATAGTTTATGTGGATGATATTATCCTCATCGGAGATGATTCAGAGGAAATTCTTAGGTTGAAAAAATTGCTAGCAACCGAATTCAAAATCAAAGACCTCGGGATACTGAGATACTTTCTTGGAATGAAGGTGGCTCGATTAAAGGAGGGTATTGTTATATCACAAAGGAAGTATATATTGGATTTGTTGAATTCAACCGGTTTTCTTGGTTGCAAACCCGCTGATACACCTATTGATTTTACAAAGAAACTGAATCGAAGTGAAGAAGGCATGCCAGTTGACAACAGTAGGTATCAAAGGCTGGTTGGAAAACTAATTTACCTATCACACACTCGATCTGACATTGCTTATTCAGTGAGTGTAGTCAACCAACATATGAATAATCCAACTGAGGATGATTTAGATGCAGTGACCAGAATTTTGAGATACTTGAAGATGACTCCTGGTCATGTATTACTCTTTAGAAAGAGTGAAAGTCGTTTAGTTGAGATTTACACAAATGCAAGTTGGGCAAGAGAACAGATTGATAGAAGGTCAACTACTGGTTACTGCTCCTATGTTTGAGGGAATCTTGTCACTTGGAGAAGCAAGAAACAGGCTGTGGTTTCTCGCAGCAGTATAGAATCGGAATATGGAGCTCTTGCTCTTGGTATATGCGAAGGAATGTGGTTGCATAGATTGCTAAGGGAACTCAACATTGAAGTTCAAGCCTTGGTGAAGATGTTTACTGACAGCCAGGCAACCATCAGTATAGCTGAAAATCCAATGCATCATGATAGGACGAAACATATTGAGATTGATCGTCATTTGATCGCTGAAAGGGTCAACACAGGAATCATTCAACTTAGCTACATTCCTACAAGCTAGCAGATTGCTAATGTCCTCACCAAGGCACTTCCAAGAGTCAGTTTTGATGAGTTGAATTACAAGCTTGGTTTTTATAACATATACAACTCAGCTTGAGGGGGAGTGTAGAAATAAGAGATTTAGTTTCTGTATTTAGAAAAGATTAAGATTTATTTATTTTTGATAGTACCGAATTTAGGAAATTACAATCAACTAATTGATTGTCTTCCAAATTTGTAGATATTCGGTTTCCTAATTTAGTAGATGTATACTCTATATATTAGGATGTAAATTTTTTCCTTGAGGGAGAAGAAAAAAGGAAGATCATCAATTTCTTCAAATGTCTTGATTGTGTCATGTGCCCCTTTTGCTAAAACAAATTATTATTGGCACTCCATTATTCTTTATAGATTGGACTAGTGGGTTCTTAGTAACATACAGAAAAATAATAAATAAAATAAAATTGCTGCAATGAGTATACTAAGATTGATGTGTTATGTTGCTAGAATGGATAAAATAAGAAAAGACTACTATTCAAAAAATTTGGTCTAATTTTAATAGATGATAAAATGTTGGAAAATAATGCTTGTTTCCATTATTTTTATGATTCAGTAGTTATTTTCCTTGACAAATGTTTTAGAACCTAGGAATTAGTTGTGTATATACCAATCATACTGCTTTATAAAAGAGAAAAAAATTGTAGAAGCAGCATTCAGATTTCCAAGAATTGATTTTATCTGTGTTCCAAATAGGTTTTTCCAACATATGCCATGACATCAGTTGATATCTTATAGGTTGTGAATGCAGCTAACCAACGGCCAGATATTGTAGTGCAAGTTGGACTAGAATACAGATATATACCTCCTGTTGCTAAACTAATTGACATAGTTAAGAGTGGAATGCTCGGGCAAGTCAAAATGGTTGCAATCCGAGAACATCGATTTCCCTTTCTGGTTAAGGTGAATGGTTTTGCAACTAGGTTCATCTTTCACTTGTGTTTGCTATTCATGACTAATGATCATTTGGATTTATAATCAGTCTTACTTGATTCATGTAGGTCAATAATTGGAATCGCTTCAATGTAAATACTGGGGGAACACTGGTTGAGAAGTGCTGCCACTTCTTCGATTTGATGAGGCTCTTTGCAGCTGCCAATCCTGTCCGTGTGATGGCTTCTGGATCTATTGATGTTAACCACAAGGATGAGATTTATGATGGAAAGGTCATCTCTTGCAATCTTGTTTATCATTAGTTAAATGAAGATAGTTTGAAGAGACGAACATTTGAGTGTTTGCTAACTGATTCTACTGCGTTCATTCTCAGAATCATCTTTTCTTTATTCAATATTCTTGAGGTTTTCTAGGTCAATGGACTGATGCTAATTACCTTATTTGTCTAGTGATTATCATCCATAAAACGGTAGCTAGAAATTGAGAATAGAACAGGAAAGGTGAGAACATTTGTCAATATATTAATTTAAATAGAGCAATGATGGCATTCTCCTATCAACATCTTGCTTTCCTATTAGGATTATTAAGTTGAGTTGGAAAGCTAGCTATTCGGCAATTGCTCCATCTTGTAGGTGTGATTTGGGTGGTCGACTAGAGATCTGTTCTCACTCAAGGTAGTAATTTATTTTGTGCATTAATTGTGATGTTAGTTCCACATTGGAAAATGCAAACCCATTTTAGTGCTTGTATGGTGTCTTCCACTCCCAATTGGCTAGTTCTTTTTGGACTGGATTTTGTCTCCACTCCATTCAACATGGTCATCATGAACATTGACCAGACATAGCCTCTGCTTGGACCTTTGCTCCTGTTCCACGTGGAGAGTGCAGGGTTCTTTCAATGGTTGTGTGTGGGAACTTCCCTCTCTCAATCGTGCATAGCCAATGGAAGCTGACAATTTTTACTATTACCTATATCCATTATGCACATAGAAGACAATGCAACACAAACTTTTGCAATTTCATTGAAGAATTTACTTTGTTGATATTTGACATCACCAATTTTATATTTAGCAAGTATGGATATTTGTTCCTGTCTCATATCATAGCCATGAGCTTGCTTAGTACCTCGTGAGCACGGTCATGTATCCAATGAGAGAAAGGAAAGAGGGAGGAGAGAGAAAAGTCAACATTTCTTTGGACAGAAGTAGACTGGGGAAACAAAAGGCAAGGAAAATTTTCTCAAATTTTTGTCCAAATCAGACCAAAACTATCACAGAAGTTGCTTCACTTGCCCTCTCTGTTGCCATAATCTTTGCCTTAAATTGTTTTTGTGGCCTTTCCAATACCATTGTCCAGTCTCTTTGGAAAAAAAAAAATGAAAATATAATAATTTTCCTCCTCTTATTCTACTCTCTTCAGGGAAACACAACTGGAGAAAATACTGAAACACATTTTTTCTCTTCTCTTCATTTTATTTCCCGATGTTTCTGTTTTTCTCTTAAATTTTCTATTCTTCAAAGAAATCACAACCTTTAAAAGAGGAAATGGAGGAAAACAAGTGCATGCCTGATTTTAAGAACAGAATAGTCCATAATAAAACAAAGGAAAATGGAGGACTCACCTAATTTGAGTTAAGCTTTCTAAACAAGGGAACCAATTCTTCCCTCCCTTTCCTTTCATTCTCCTACAAATTCCTCAATCCAGATCTTTTTGGATAATACTTACATAATAACATTGATCTTTTGATTCCATATCAAATGATATATTTTACTAGTGACTGCTATCATTTTAACATTCATTTGATCTTTCAATACTTTTGTCTATTACCACTCATTGATTTCTTCGTTGTGCATGACTTGTCATTCTTAGTGGGATAGATATAACCACTGCAGTTGGGATTCCATATTTATATATCCTTGATGGGGGAGTTGCTAAGTCTTTTCTCAGGAGGTTTCTTGGTCTTATTGTATTTCATCCTCTCCATTAGTTGGAACCTTGGAGTCAAACCTTGGGTGCATCAATAATAAATTGGTGACTAGAAAGCTTAGTGAAACATCCTCTTTTCTTGCTATGAAAGGGTAAGGTCACAGACATTGATCCTCCTTAGACTTTGTCTCAACGGGAGTTTTTAATCGAACTGTCGTCTATTAATCTTAAATAGAAAAACAAAGTGTACATACCATTAGCGCCATGGTTTTCTTTATCTGGTCACACATTTCATTGTTCCATGTAGTGAAAAAAGTATTGTTCTTCAAAAAGAAGGGAGTTCCATTTTCTGTGAGAAATATGCATTAAAAATAATATATGCAAATTTTGATGTGAAGGCACCACAATATCCTCATAGTCGAATGTTGTAATAGGTGCCAGACATCATTGATAATGCGTTTGTGATAGTGGAGTTTGATAATGGTTCTCGTGGAATGCTTGATTTATGCATGTTTGCTGAAGGCAGCAAGAATGAGCAAGAAATATCTGTTGTTGGTGACATTGGAAAGGTATAATGACTTAACTATTTCCGTTATATTGTCCTTGGATGTTTTCATTCATGAACTTTCTCATGCCTTCTCTACAACATAAAATTTGTGGTTTTTTTCTCAAAAGTAAAAGGAGGTTATTGTTATATAGTCTTTTGTTACTATATGTAACTTGGTAACTTTTTAACAGGGTGAGGCATTTGTTCCTGAGAGTATTATTCGTGTTGGCCTTAGAGCTGAAGGGAGGACGGGGGTGAAGACTGAAAATGTTGAGGATGAACGAATTAAGTATGCATTCTCAATCATTACATTTTAATCTATTTTCTATTTAGGAGATACATAATTGTATCAATTAAATTCCTTATAACTCTTGAAGTTCAAATCTTCGAAGACTCTTAGCAAATCATCACTTGTCTAAGTTTTCTGAAGGCTTTTATTTTAACACATATCAACTTCACAAATTTGAATCAACTTTTGTCATGAAGTATTTCAATATTTAATTTTGTAGTAACATATGTTATTTGTTCATCTCATAACTCATGGTCAACAACATCAACATCAAGTTGTGGTTCACCCCATTTTTAGGTTGGCTAATTGAATCTTGAGCATTCCCTTTAGACGAAGTAAACATATTACCGATGATCAAAATCAGGAGTTATGTCGGCCAACATGAGTGATATTTTTCATTATGCTTGTCAATTGCCACATGTGAAGCTCTATACCACCTATACACGAGCGAACGAGCATGGATGAGCAGAACATGCTTTCATCGCGACTGAATCACTTATTTGTTGTTGGTTGGTGTCTTTTGAGAGAAGTTCTGAATCATTCATTGGCATGAAAAAAACTCTGAGTTGACTCATCCTTCATCAGGAGAAGCTTTGACATTTACGAGAAGCTTGCGTCGATTCCTCCCCATCAAATCCTCCTCTTTTGTATCAAAACCCTAGCATCGAAACCCTTAAGCTTCATGAGGGAGATGTTGATGCTGTGCCTTGACTAGCCTTTTTCATTCCCCATAGGTAACCTTCCTTATCTCCTTCCTCTTCTTTCCCCTCCTCCATCCCTTCGCTGTCATAGTGCCTATCACAGTAACACCATTTGTTGATGTAGCCAAAACGACACAAAACAATTTCGTTCCGGCCAGGGATCAAAAACCTAGTTCGAAACAAATATTTTAAACCTTAACATAAACTAATATTTAGGTGTGCATAAGAATATAAGACGATGGTGGTTCTGCTAGAGTTTCATCATACCAACTTTGATGAGTTACCCATGTGAGGTGCCTAGTAGCTTCTCTTGCAAAGAGTGCAAATTTTATTATCGACGGGATGAACATGGTAGGGCAGCATTGGTTTTTGACCAAAATATGATCCGACTAGTTTTTTAGGTCAAGAAAAATTGACCCAAAACTAAGACTTCACCTGAGTATGAGGTTAGGTGGGATATCTTTTTTTAGTTAGGCCAAAATTGATTAGTCAAATGAATGCTTATTAGCAGATTAATTGACTAAGGCTCCATTTACATTCGTGGCTTTTAGGTAGGGCACGGGAGTTGAAGTCTATTTGCTATTTATCTGGCAGAACCACTGGCAAAAAGGGTTGAAAATCTCTTCTGTGGAAATGTTTTTGGCTAAAAATTTCTTCCAAATGAAATTGGTTCGGTAGTGGTTGACTTCCACCTTTAATGCAATTTCCTATATTTACCCTAACGGCAACACACAACTCCATGAGGAACCTTAGTGTTGAGCCATCGAAAGTCGACAAAATTGATTGGGCACACAATGTAGAGTCCATGAGAAAGCTCAATGTAGAGTCGTTGAAAGACAACAAAATTATGCTGTAATTGCTCCTGTTTTCTTCATGTACAAAAGGATTAGTTGCTAAATTTGTCACATATTTTATGACTTTTAACAAAGGTGTTTCTAAAAATAACTATTCTACCTTATATTTTAAAACATTCAACAGATCTATCACATTTTTTTTAATAATTAATCTATAATATACTATACAAAAACATAATAAATATATCACATAAATAAAAAAATTTCAGTAAGAATCTGTGTTAACTAACGGTAGATTATATGAATAAAAAAGTGATTAGGAATGAGGACACTTCATGAGTTAATGGATTCTTAATAGAAGTTTACATGTGTACTAGATATTTTATAGTTTTATATACTACATAATAAGTTAGTTATTAGTTCTTTTTTAAATACGTGACAGATTTGTTAAAAGTTGGAAAGTTTATGATAGATTTGTTATTTAGAATGTATGTGATAGATTTTTTAGAAGTTGCAAACTATGTGACAAATTTAACAATTAACCTTTCATAAAAATACTAATTGTCATTGGTAAAAGGTGCAAGCTAGTAGAAATTTGTAATTGTATCCATTTGGCTTGGAAGGCTTTTCTTTTGTATACAATACCGAGTATATGTTCCTTTTACTTAGAATCATCCACCCTTTGCTCATGTATAGGCGTGATTATGGCTTGTTTACTTGAACGGATAGATAGAGGAAAGAGGGGAGGGAGGGAAAGAACAAGGATGCACATGAACCATTGATCATCCATTTGTTTTTTCACTCAAGCAGTCATTGTCTCCTATCTGAGTACTAGGTTTGTGCATCTAAACTTCTGTTTATCCTTGTAGAAATGGGAGGAAGGAGATGAAAGGAAGGAAGAGAGAGGAGAAGAGAGGAAAGGAGGGGGAAAACTCATCGTCTGCATTACCTGACTTTGCCATGGGAGATAAGAGAAGGAAGCCCTACCAAATTCTCATTAATGCCCCCAAGCCCTATTGAACAACCACCGAGGACTCCTGAGCCCTTATTTGGCCGTTCTACATCGCTCGCCTTCCATGAACTCTTGTCTAGAGTTCTCACCTGCCACTACCAGCTTTTTCGATGGCTACTTCCAAACCTGTGCTGATTACTCTCAAGCCCTTACATCTATAGAGAAAGGGATTAAAGAAGGAATTTCACCTTGATTTAGTCCCGTCTGCTTGATTTTGGGCAGATGCATTTCAAGAGAAAAATCACTCTGTGAAGAGAAAAGTTGGCTTGATTTTGTCAGTTCTCCACTGGTTTGAATGAGAAAAATCTCCTCAAAACTGGATTTCTCCTCTCCTCCCTTTAAGAATTCCATCATGGTAAACAAGCCCTAAATGAGATCATAAAAGAAAGAAATTAGAATTTGTGATAAAAGGCCTAGCCATGATCTTTACAAACATTGTCAAAAATCAGAAATTGAGGTTATTTTATCATTCGCACTGTCTTTTTTTCTTGTACTGCTCTAGGTATGATGGACTTCATCATGGATCAAGCTACTTGGAACACCTGCATTTGCTATCAATGCTTAAAGGCGAAGGTCTTGGTGCTCCTGCCGTCAGCTTAACAGATGGTTTGCTATCTGTAGCCATTGGCGTTGCTGCTCAACTTTCTATTGAGAAGGGACGTTTCATTGCTATTCAAGAAGTACTCCAAGAATAGAAATTGTTGTTCTTTTACAAGGTATTTTCCCGCTTGCTGTGCCCATATCTAATACCGAATTCCATAAACAACCATGCAATATTATTTAGAAACTGTACAGATTTTTTTTAACCTTCGTATGGGTTTAAACTGAATCACTTCAATTTTGTATTATGGTAAATATGTGTATGTGTGAGCTGGGATTTTCGTGACTGCTAATATTCATTGCGTGTGATTATATTATCATGGGAAATTTTCATTTCATCTCTTCAAGGTTCACTTAATGAATAAATGCTCCTAGAGTTGAAAAGTTGTCATTTTATTGTCCAATTATTGATACTATCTTGGAATGCTATTCGTGTGCTTGTATGATCTCGATTAACGCAAAGGATCTTAAAGTTCATTCCAATCTGTCCGACTGTCTCACTTTGGTAAGAAACTAAAAAGTGGCAAACAATATCTGGCATTGTAAAATACTGACGCTTGGTTAAAGTCGCTATGCAAAATACTAATATGTTTTTGTACACCATTGTAATGCATTTTTGTCCGTAAGCTTAGATTATTTTTAGTTCTAAAGTGTTTATTTTTGTGATATATTCATTAGTGGCTTTTCTTTACGTCTCCATTCATTCATTCATCATTTTAAGTGTCATCTTATTAAATCTAACAAGTATCATTTTAAGTGATTTTTATTTTATATTCTACAAAAGGTGGAATTTGTCATTTCGACTACACACAATCAATTTCATGATCATCTGCGAGGAGGTAAATTAAATTGTAGTTGATCATGATGAAGGAGAGTATTGTTTCAAATTTCACTGAGATTCAAATTTTTATCTTTTTTTATAATTTTATTCCGTTGTAATCAATTTAACTATGCATCAGGAGTAAGTGATTTTTATTTCGAATAACTCAACAAGTGTACTATTCTCATCAACTACTAATTACCTAGTCTTAGCTTCACCAATGACCACCACAGAGCTTTACCAATTACCTAGTCTTCTATTATAATCTCAACCTCATGCTTGCTACACCATAGAATAAAATAAAATTTACACTTTTAAGCAATCATACTTTTTTGTTGTTGTTTTTTTAAAAGCTTCTTTGACGATTGACATCGCAGTGATATTAAATTTTGTTTCGATGAATTTAAATGACGATAAGTATTGAGTATTGGGTGCTTATCTTTCAGTCCATGCCACGTTAATCACGTGCTTTACGCTCTGCCACAACAACATGAAAAGTCAACATCGATATTCATTAATTTGACAATATTTTATTATTTTCTATTTTGGCCAAAGGAAGATGATTGAAGTTTCGACGTCACCTCCCGCGATATACTCCAAAGCCTACCTTATGTGAATTGGTCTTAATGCTGGGCCCACGTGGGCTCCGATTTCTCCCACACGTAATCATTGGTTGTTGGTCGATGAGACAATGGAACCTAAGGTATATCTATACTTCAGGCCGACCAGAGGGGATTACCAGTTGTGCTCGGCTTCGTCGTCGGTGAGCGGTGAAGAGAAGGGGACGAGAAAGATCGTTGGCGGAGGAGAATGGAGGCGTCGGCGGTGGATCATCTCGCGCCCGAGCGGAAGAAAGCCCAATTCGATGTTCAGGCG
>JBBMKF010469842.1:0-10633 GCA_037834155.1 Curcuma caesia | reverse complement strand
CAGAAAGAGGATGTAGGGAAACAAATGTGAAGTTTATGAAAGTTAAAGATGTGAGCTGCAGTATTGGCACACACACATACAGTTGGCACGAAATTGCAACCATGCAAGCTAGAGGGGATGAATAATTTCGATCGCTTTTCGTTTTGATTTTGTGCTCGTCATTTGATTGTGCAGTGGAATTCTTGAATCAATCTTGATATCACATGCACAACACTTTGATTTTATTTGGTATCCATCTCCTTAAGGCGACTAATCCAAAGGTCCACTCCTACAATTTCTCTCAACTATGAACTCTTCCTTTTTTGACACCTTTCGGAGGCAAAGAAGCCTTTTACAATCTTGTTCTTAACAAAACACAACAATTAATACAATAAGAAATAGAATTATAAATACAAATAAAAGAGAAACAACTTTATAAATGAAATTTTACTTTAGATGCTTTCTTATTGTTTGGAATAACCTCTTATTGATCCAAAAATGCAATAACACTTTGTCTCAAAATCTTCATGAACTAGCTCCTTCAAATGATCATGAAATCCCTTATCTAGGGTTGTAATCAGGTTGATTTCCTTTTGTCAATCGATTGACCTTATTTACCAATCGATTGTCATATCGGATTCGATCGTTTAAACCTGCAAAATGATTATTTTGCTTGATCAATTGATTGGTAGCTCCTAGTCGAATTGGTCAATCGATTCTGGCCAAGGTCAAGCAATTGATTTCAATCGATTGCTTAAGACTAATTGATTGATTAATCTCATTAATCGATTCAGACCCTTCTATTCATTGGCCAGCGTCGAGCAATCATTAATCGATTGTTTGACATCAATCGATTGGTTACCAGCAAATTTGAAATTTTGGATTTAAGGTTTGTTAATTGATTAGTGAACCTTACTAATATATTGCTAACATAATTTCAACCTTTTTAAGGCTGAATTTGCATCTTGCTTAGTATACAATTGACCTAAATCTATCAAGACTTCCCTTGCCCAACATTCAGTCATCCGTGACTTGTTGAGACTTCCCGTTGTCCAGCATCCAATCAACCTTGATCTATCAAGACTTCCATCATCACCAAGTGTCTAGTTCTCATGACCCACTTGGATTTTTCATCTTATGTCAAGTGTCTAGGCCACCTTGACCCACTTAAGTTTTTCTTTTGTCAACTTTCCGTTGGACTTCCGATCACTAAGTGTCCGATCAATCTTGATCCACTTGAACTTTCCTCTATTGTCAAATATTCAATCAATCTTAACCTACTTGATATCAAACTAACATATTGATCATACATCGAAATCTAATTCTAGTCAACTCAAGCTTGATCAACCAGTCAACCTTGGTCGATTGGACCAATAATTTATCCTTTTTTGATATTTGATAATATGTTTAAGTTAAACTAACTCATTAGCTTAACTTACTTCTTCATTCTTGTTTTTTCATGTTAAAGCATAAATGAGAATTTCCTAACTTAAACTCTTCGTTCTCCCATTTGGCATACATTAAAAATTATTTCTCAAATTTCATTCATCCTATCCAATCTAATTCTCTCAATTGAAGGTTATTTACCTTCTATTTCATCCAATGCTCAACCTTGAGCATACATCCATTATCCCTCTCCTGACTCCTCAATCCTCAAAGTTTCTCCTTTCTTACCGAAAACATGCTTTTAAGGTGGACCTACCCCTCAAAGCACGCTCTATCTTCAACTATTGTGCCAACAATAATTTTGAGTTCCTAAACCTTTAGGAAATTTCAAAATTGATGTCTTAGGTAAAGAGTCAAATCCTCATTCTTCTTCTTTTATTATCCCTTTTCATATTTTCTTTAAGAGTGCATTTTTGAATACTTATCCAAGTATATCAGAAGATTAAGGGTAGTTAGGAACCCTAAAATGAGTTTTAATGATCGAAACAAATTCATTTCAGCTAAAAATACAGCTATCAATCGATTGGTAACTGTTATCAATTGATTGGTATGCATTAATTAGTGTGTCTAAATTTCTAATTTCACTTTCAAATAGAATTTTAGAAATTCATAAGTAATTTTATAATTTTTAAAAATCATCAAATTCATGTAGGTATTATGTATGTCAAATACTATTAGAAAAAATAATTTTCTAAGAAAATATATCTTATTTTCAAAGAATGGTATAAAGGTGAAAATCATTGAAAATTTTAATATTTCACTCTAACTTTGTATCAACTTAATCAATAGTGATTCCTATCAACAAATAGACTTCATCAAGATTTTCTAAAATATTTTTGAAATTAATTTCAAAATTAATTTTTAACCATAATCTATGGTAAATGTGCATGGCTTGCATATTTATTTTCCCCATGATTGGTCATGTTCAATATGATTTGATAAAACTAAAGCTCATATTTTGATATATCAAATTGCATTTTAAACTTAGGTCATCATCCTAACATTTCATTTGTATCTAATATACCTCAATACACATGTAAGTTAACCATATGTTCTTGTGAGATGTACATTAGGTTTTTTTATAAACTAGGGGATCATGCATCTCTAACTAAACATTTTAAACTTGATCATCTTACCTAGGATGTCAACTAATGTCATTGGTCTTTAATTATAAGAAATTTAAAATAATACATATAAATGAGTATGACATACATCAAAGACATAACTTTGAAAAGAAATCTATTATAATCTAAATGATGCATGTATAACATTGTATGTATCAAATAATATCATGGCAAGATGTAAGAAATGATGACATGACATATGATATGACACACATAATAAAAAATATTTAGTTTTTTAATATAAATGTTATCGATTAATCTTTATGTCAAATACACGATTTAACATAAGTGGTTTATCTCCCTCAAGTGTGGCAAGAACTCATACTTGGCATGTTTTATGATTCTATTCTATTTGTGTCAATTTAATTAATCTCAATACTTTAAATTTTTATTAGCACACTACAAACTCCTTAAGGATAAAAATTAACTTCTCATTTTGAAGATATCACAATATTTTGAAATGCCCTGAAATGCCACATTTACTATGGTTGGATTAATTACCTTCCAATTAAGATTGATACACCTTATACCTATCTAGTGTGAAGAGATCACACTCTTAGGAATCCGATATCTATTAGAGCTCGCACTAGGTAATCACTAGGGATAACTTTCCTAGATATATTCTTAATGACTCTCCTAGGCTTCTTAGAAACCTTAGTCATGTTAGTCTTCTCAAGATCAATACTAGATTTAGGATTAATTTCATAGCTATATGAAACTCTATAGTATGAGGTCATATTTTTCTTGGACTTAGGTTTATATCTCAAACCTTTCTTGCCTATCTAAGCATAAAATTTTCTCCTTGGACCCTTTAACTTTATTTGTCATTTTCTTAAGGATTTTTTTAACTTATCAAGTCTTGATCTCAAAATTTGATTTTCTTTTTTCAAATCATTAATTGTTGAGTTTTTATGATTTCCTTTGATATTTCTTTTTCTAGGCACATGCCTAGTTTTCTTAGGATTTTTTTATTTAGATCCTTTCTATCCTTGAGTGGGGTAATTCTATCGTGATATGATCTATAATTGTCCTTAGAATTTTTGTATTTTCTATTTTCATGATAATTTTCACTAAGATAAAAAAATTTATTTCTAACATATTTGTTATCTTAAAATAAAGAAATATCATTAACTAATGAAACCTCGAATCTTACCTTAGGTGCTCCCCTTTGATTTGAGCTCTCTCCTTTATTCTTACTTTGGTGCCTCCCCCTTGGACAATGATTCTGATAATATCCTTTCTGAATGCACAAGAAGCATATAATGTGTTCCTTGCCTTTATGTATCAAGGCTTCGGCTTTCATTGGCTTCTCCTTCACCTTAGGTGTCATCTTAACCTTCTTTTTGACTAATTTTAGACATTTGTTCTTATAGTGTCATTTCTCCCTATACTCAAAGCATATTATATGATCTTTATTTCTAACAATTGAAATTGTTATGACTTCGAAAGTTGAGCTATCTCTGCTCATAGAGGTGGCACACTCTTCTTCCTCATAGCTTTCGAAAGTTGAGAGTTCCTCTCGTTCTAGGGTCAATGGCCTGCTGCCCCCCTTACTTCTTGAAGTGGATGCATCTTCAATTTCATCCTCGAATGTTGAATACCACTCAACCTTCGAATCATCTTGTGTAGAGGATGACATGAAGCCTTGCAAGCTTCGTCCATAATTCTTTGGCATCCTTGTATTCTCCTATCTTACATAAAATCTCGTTAGGTAAAATATTAACTAGTAATTTAGTTACCTTTTTATTTGTCATAGACTTTTGTACTTATTTGTCACTCCATTTGCTCCTCCGAAGAAGTTTTCCTTTTGTATTTCTCGTAGGTTCAAATCCTTCCATTAAAGATCATTTCTCTATATCCATCATCAAGAAATTCTCCATTCTTGATTTTCAAATCTCGAATCCTCCCAATCTGAATGATGGAGGCACTAGGATGTCATATCTAAATCTATCTCGGAGATCCATTTGCAAACTTGAGCTCCTTCAATGATAGTCCGATGACTTGTTGATATTGAAGGACTCAAGAATGTGGCTTCTTCTTCCCTCTAGTCATGTGCTCCTTCTGCAATTAGTCCAATGAAGAGCAGCCTTGCTCTGATACCACTTGTTAGGACCCATGCAAACTAGAGAGGGTGAATAGCTTTGATCGCTTCTTATCTTGATTTCATGGTCGTTGTTTGATTGTGCAACGAAATGCTTGAATCAATCTTGATGCCACATGCACAACACCTTGATTTTACTTGGTATCCATCTCTTTGAGGCAACTAATACAAGGGTCCACTCCTACAATCTCTCTCCACTATGATGTCCTCCTTTTCGAACACCTTCCGGAGGTAAAGAAGTATCTTACAATCTTGTTCTTACAAGACCACAACAATACAACAAGAAATATGAATGCAAATACAAATGAAATCAAAAATAACTTTATAAATGAAATCTTGCTTTGTATGTTTGCTTGTTACTTGGAATAACCTCTTGTTGATTCGAAAATGTAGCAGTACTTCGCCTCGAAATCTCCAAGAACTAGCTCCTTTAAATGACCACAAAATCCCCTTACTAGGGTTGCAATTGGGTAGATTTTCATCTACCAATCGATTGGCCTTATTCACTAATCGATTATCACATTGGATTTGACCGTTTAAACCTATCGAACGGCTATTTTGTTTGATCAATTGATTGGTAGCTCCTAATCGAACTGTCTAATCGATTCTGAACCCTTCTATTCACTAGCTAAGGTGGATCAATCGATTACTTGACACCAATCGATTGATTGACCCCATCAATCAATTCTGGACCCTTCTATTCATTAGTCAGGATCGAGCAATCGATTGTTTGACACCAATCAATTGGTCACCAACAAACCTAAAGGTTTAGGATTTGTCAATCGATTGGTGAACCCCACCAATCGATTGCTAACTTTAATTTCAGTCTTTTCAAGTTTGAAATCGCATCTTGCTTGGTATCCGACATGACCTCAACTTACCAGGACTTCTTTTGTCCAATATCAAGTCATTTGTGACCTACTAGGATTTTCTATTGTATAGCATTCGATCAACCTTAACCTATTAAGATTTCTCTTTGCCCAGTATTTAATCAACCTTGGCCTATTGGGACTTTCCTTGCCCAACATCTGATAAATCTTAACCTGCTAGGATTCCATCATCACCAAGTGTTTGGTCCTCCATGACTCACTTGGACTTTCTATCTAGTACCAAGTGTCCAAACTACCTTGATCCACTTGAATTTTTATCTTGTTAACTTTCCGTTGGACTTCCAATCACCAAGTGTCCAGTCAATCTTGATCCACATGGACTTTCCTCTTGTCAACTTCTCGTTGGACTTTCAATCACCAATTGTCCGGTCAATCTTGATCCACTTGGACTTTCTCTTACCGACTTCGTATTGGACTTCCGATCACCAAGTGTCCAGTCAACCTTGACCCATTTGGACTTTCCTCTATCGTCAAGTATCCAGTCAACTTTGACCTACTTGATATCAAAATAATATATTGAACAAAGATCGAAATCTAATTCGAATCAACTCGAGCTTTGTCAACCTGGTCAACCTTGACTTAAGGTCGATTGCATCAACAATCACCCCTTTTTGATATTTGATAATATGTTTAAGTTAGACTAACTCATTAACCCAATTTACTTCTTTATCCATCTTTTCATACCAAAGCATAAATGAGGGTTTCCAACCTTAAACTCTATAATGTTTCCATTTGGTTCAAGTAGAAGTCTAGTAAGGAAGATAGTATCAGGGAGTCAACAACCACCTCTAACCCATGAAAGTCACAACTTAAAACATTAAAGGCTTCAACAAGCCTACAGAATGGGCTAGAAACCTTTCTTGGAGGAAAAGGAGTTGGGATATTAGATTTATTGGACACAAAACTCATCACAACAGCTTTTCAAAAATTGTAAACACTACAAAATGCAGACTATTAGCAACGAAAATTTATGACGAAAATATTTCATCGCAAATTAGGGATGAAATTTGCGACAAATCAATGATTCGTCGTCAATTTGTAATGAAATTTATGATGAAAATATTTTAGTTGTGGAAGTTGCGATATAATAATTTTCGTCGCGAAAATCATTACAAAATTACAGGTCATCGCAAAAATTATCGCCAATTTGGTGATGAACCGAAAGTTCGTCACTAATATTTGGCTACGAATCCATGATTCATCGCCAATTTAGTGACGAATCCATGGTTCATCGCCAAATTTTAGCGACGAATCGATTGTTCGTCGCTAATTTGGCGACAAACCGTGGATTCGCTAAATTGATGACGGTGATGATGATGATTCTTTATAAGTCTAGTTGTGTATCATTTTGATTTTTTCACAATTAGTATTGTTTTAAATTTTTTTCATTTGTAAATCTTTTATTTTTTTATTGATTAACACTGTTATTTTATTTCGAATAGGGTTAGTGAAACCAAGATGGTAGTGAAGTAAGTATTTTCATATTATAATTAATTTATACAAAATAATATTTTTTTATTTTCTGATTTAGAAAAAGAAAAAGAAGCTTAGATGGAGAAGAAAGTAAAACAGAAAGTATTGTTTGAGACCGATGTCGTGGACGATGATACTTTTTGTTTCTTGTCATTCTGAGACTTCATTACTTGTTATGATACTTTGTTATATGTTTTATCATTAACGATGGATGTTTTATGGATGATGTTGGATGTTTTGATACTTTATTGTATGTTTGGAGGATGATGTTGTATGTATGTTTTATTAATGTTAATGTTAGGATGCGTTTATTTCATTACAATTAGTTGTTGTTATTAATATGTTGCTTGTTTGTTATTTAGGATATGTTTGTTTGTTAGGATGTGAGTGTTTGTTATATAGGATGTGATGTGATTGATTGATTGTGGCTTTTGTAAAGAATAGAATGGATTGAAATGAATGTATGTAAACAAGATTCATATTAAAGTCGAATGGAATGAATCTGTGAAAAATTTTAATAGTTTGTGATGAATTTTACGATGAAAATAGATTCGTCGCAAAAGTATCATAATTTCACTATGTTATTGAAATATTGACGATGAAACCAGATTTTCATCGCCAAATTTGGAGACGAAAACTGTGTTCATCCCCAAATATATCCATTTGCCTTAGCCTCTGTATTGCAACGAAATCACTTTTCATCGCCAAATTCGTGATGAATATAAATATTCATTGCCAAAATTGTGATGAAACTAAATTTTCATCGGAAGTAACAAATAGTGAATTTTGCGACGAAAATATTTTTGTTGCAAATTGACGACGAAAAATATATTCGTTACAAAATTTGCAACGAATAATTATTTTTTTCATCGCAGAATTTTGCAACGAGCTATTACCAACAAAAAAATTTTCGTCGTAAAATTCATCGTCAAATGATTTTGCAATGAATTTTTTTTATTTTTATCGTAAAATTCATCGCAAAGTACCCTTAATTTTGTAGTGAAAGGCTACGATTCTAGCAGTTGCAACTCATCCACAATGTTGTTGATTTGCATAGGAGATGGATACTACTCGTGTGGGATGAACAAAAAGTTCCAAGTAGTGATTTTGGGATGTCAAGAGTATCGAATACACTACTAGGTTACCTGCAGGGACGCGTAGCTTTGTATCAAGGTGACTTTTGTCAATGGGATGCACTCAATTACTGCAAGGAAACCTATGTGGGCTGCTTTACAAAGGCTATATGAACATTCCTTGGCTGCTAATTGGAGATTTTAATGTTATGGTACATTAGGTGATAAATAAGGAGGGTTGCCTTTAACCAACTTTGAAATTACAGATTTCTTACAATTCATTTCCTAGGCTACAATTGGATACCTAACATCTGAGGGTGCACATACACATGGACTAATGGAGCAATCTGCTGTAAATTGGATAGGACAATGATAAACAAAGAATGGATGGATGCTGGATTTCAGAGTTATGTTGTGTTTTCCTCTCGCAGTTGTTTATCAAATCATGCTTCGTATATTGTATCAATTCAGACTGATCAACAACTGATAAAGAAACCTTTCAAATTCTATAATTTGTGAGTTGGACTTAATAGGTTTCTGCAACTAATTAAGGAGGCTGGGGATGATACGCAATTTAGCACAGTGCAAATATTGATTGAAACTTAAGCAAAATGCACCAAAACACAAGTTGAAAACTTTGAACCAATTGAATTATCAACATATGTCAGAGAGAACACAATAAGCGAAACTAAAATTGGAGGAGATGTAAAATATTAGACTGCACACAGGGATCATGGGAAGATATTATAAAAAAAATTATAACAAATAACTAGATTGACTGAAGCTTAACTCTCAATTTACTCTCAGCGTGCCAAGACAAAATTCCACAAGGAGTGTGATGAAAATACAATGATTTTCCATGCAGTGGTGAAGCAAAACAACAAGATAAATGAGATTATAATCGTCCAAAGGGACTCTAGTGAAGCTACTATACGCTAGCTAGACTGAAACTATAAGTCTACTTTACAACTTCCGGTGCTCTCCGACAACTGCTCTTATGCTTGCAAGTCAAAATAAAATGTGCAAGTAAACCTCGATAGCCACCACACCAGTGGACCTCTATATCCTCGTCTCCATGTCAACATTCACCAATTAACAGTATTTATTTATGATAATTTAATATAACATGATTTAGATTGTCACCGCTACAAAAATATAAGGTATTAACCAAGAAAATTTATGACGAATATTTTTCATCGTAAATTTGTAACACAATTTGCAACGAAATATATTTTCATTGTTAATTTGCAACAAAATTTGCGACGAAAATAATTCAATTGTGGAAGTTGCAATGTAATAATTTAAACTAACTTTTATCGTAAAAATCGTCGCTAATTGACGACGAATCCTAAATTCGTCGTCAATTTGGCAATGAATTTGACGACGAATAAAGATTCGTCACCAAAAATCCTAACTTATCCCCCGATCCCTTTCTCCTTCTCCTTCGTGATTTTTTGTCGATCTCCATGACTCTCTCCACTCCTCAGCGACCCCGCGACTCCGATCTCTGGTTTTCTCTCCTCTCTGATCCTTGCGGCGATTGCGATGGCGATGGTGCAAAATGATAAAATCCCTAACTTTCTTCTTTTTTCCTTTCTTCCACTCCTGGCGGGCCGCTGGCCGGCTGCTGGTTGGTCGCTGGCGGGGCACTGGCCAGCCGTTGGCGAAGTGCTGGCAGGGCGTTGGCGGGCTGCTGGCTAGCCATTGGTCGATGACGGGGCGTTGGTCGACCGCTGGCGGGCTGCCGACAAGGCGCTGGCGGGTCGTGAATTAGGGTTGCTGGCCGGCCGCGAGTTAGGGATGCTGGAGGGTCGCGGGTTAGGGCTGCTGGCGGGCCACGAGTTAGGTCTGCTAGCTGGCTGCTGGCTTGGGCAGCTACCTAGTCGTTGAGCGCCGGATTAGGTCGTTGCCCGATCGCAGGGCGTCAATTAGGTCGTTGCTCGACCTCCGTTTAGGCCGCGAGCCAGCCCCCGCTTATTGTTTTCAATATAATTTTATTAATTGTCTTTGTTAGATAATATAAGTTTGTAATTTTATTTTTGCATATCTCATTTTGAGGTGTGCTTCAAGTCTTCGGCTACACTTAGTTGTGTTAACCTATCTTATGTATAATTTTGGTTATTGTTATAACAATTTAGCATGATTGACTTATCATATGGTTGTTAATGAGCTAGTAGTAGCTTTTATATATGATAGTTTTATTTAATAATTTAATAAATTAAAAATAGAAAAAATGCAGAAAGAAAGGAGTTGGATGTATAAAAAGAACAAACCTGAACATAGAGGTTTAACTGATGAGTTTATTGTTGGATTGGAATAATTTTTGAATTTTACTTCTACTAATGTTGAGTTTATGGATGGAGATAAGATAAGATGTCCTTGTAGAAAATATCACAATAGTAAATTTTTATAGTGTGATAAAGTTCATGAACATCTTTGTAGATTTAGTTTTACCTGAATTATTATAATTGGGCATGTCATGGTGAACCACGGAGTAATCTTGGCCAGTCTGCTTCAGCATCTGGCACTGCAGGACCATCGCATGCA
>JBBMKF010469831.1:0-10636 GCA_037834155.1 Curcuma caesia | reverse complement strand
GCCACCACACCCTGGCTGTGCCTACCATGCACGGCTGTGTGACGGAGCCATGCTAATTGAGTATCCCAGGCCGTGTGGCTAAGCATGGTCGTGTGGTGAAGGGTAAATAGGGGGACCTATAAATACCCTCCTAAATTGTCCTAAAAAGGGAGAGAGACCTTGGGAGTCAAGAGGAGCCACCGAAAACGTCATTTGGAGCAAGATTCGACGATCCATCCATCCTTTTGGAGCTATTCCACCACATTCATTCCATCATTGACGAGGAGCTTGCAAGGCGGAGAAGAAGATACATATTGATAAGTTTTATTTCCTTTTTCTAGGATCTAAAATGTATTGCTTCATCTCTTCTTCGTATTGTATCTCCTCCGTTATGGAGTAGATCCTTAGATTCTAGGATGTAGGAGTAATCGAGGTGTATTGTGGATGATTGATACTATGGATTTATATTTACCATGTTCTATAATTTATTTGTGTATTTTACTTTATGGATGTTGTGCTTTGTGCTTATTGGATGATATAATATGAATGGTGCAAAATCTATAAGGATGAGGATAAATTATGGTTTAAGAAAATCTTACGATCGTATGATCGCGGTGCCTTGTGATAGAAGGTGAACTTTTAACCGGACTTTCCAAGGAAATTCTTAGATTGCAATGAATCTTTATGAGAGATAGCTAACGGTTATTGATTGTTAGGGAGAAGTCCTTAATTGGATACCCGGTGATAGGGCGTAGGACACTAGTAGTATGTTGGAGTGCCTGGTGACAGCGGAAGAGCTATAACCAGGTTATTTGGGGGCATCTCAATCTAACAATCATAACATTAGTGGATTAGTGATTTATTCCGAGGAAATCTGACGAGGTCTAATTAGATATTTTGGGTAGAATCTTTGCAAATGTATGAATATTGAGGAATGGTAAGGAGTCCATAGTCAATCAAACATAATCTCGAGGAATCCGAAGTCCTAGGATCGCTTTCCCAAATCCTGTCACTAGTTGATTTTGCTTCTATTGAGGTTTAGGTACTCAGCAACACTCTCACTTTCCCAAATCTCAACCCAATTATATAATCTCTCCACTCTTCTTATGACTGTTTAATGATTGATTCCTCGGTCCCTGTGGTTCGATATCTTTTATTACTTGACGACATTCCGTATACTTGCGGAAGGACCATCAATGGGCACATGGTTCCTTCGAGTTTGCTACTGCACCACTGTTATCATAATAAATTATAATAACTTTGGGCAAATCAGGAATTAGCTCTATGTCCATCAGAAGTTCCTGAGCCATACAGCTTCTTTAGCTGCCTCAGAGGCTGCTACATACTCAGCTTCCATGGTAGAGTCTGAAACGCATTTCTACTTAACACTCCTCCATGTTAGGGCTCCACCTCCCAAAGTAAACACATACCCCGAGGTAGATTTACTGCTGTCCCTATCTGATTGGAAGTCAGAATTCGTATAACCCACAGGGAGTAATTGATCTGCTTGGTAAACCAGCATATAATCTCGAGTCCTTCTCAGGTTCTTCAATATATGCTTTGCCGCAGTCCAATGTCCCTATCTTGGGTTACTTTGATATCTGCTAACCATGCCTACGGTAAAATAGATATTCGATCTCGTACATACCATTGCATACATCAGACTTCCTATAGCTGAAGCATAAGGAACTGTCTTCATGTCCTCTATCTCCTTTGGTGTCTTAGGACACATCTCTTTAGATAGAGGTACTCCATATCTGAAAGGTAGAAAACCTTTCTTGGAGTTCTGCATGCTAAAACGAGCAAGGATAGTATCGATATACGAAACTTGGGATAAATACAACATTCTTTTCTTGCAATCAAAATCTTACATTGAAAATCATGGAGAAAATCATGAGTTTATAAGATGAAATATATTTTCATTGGTAGGCCTTTTGGGTAAAGTTCAAAAATAAAACTATGAGGGCTTAGGCCCAAAGTGGATAACATCATACTATTATAGAGATATACTGATTCTATCGGTCCTACCAGTCATCCCTAATGAGTACGTAGTATATCCAAGGATATTTAATTGCTATTTAATTCTTAAAAGTGTGTGATCTCTTAACATTAAATGAGTATAGAATGTGCCAACCTTAATTGGAAGGGTAGTTAACCCAACTATAGTAAAGTTGGCATTTTAAGATATTTTTAAGGTATTATATATGATATCTTGAGAATAAATATTTAAATCTTATCCTTGAAGGTGTTATAGTGTCAATAAGAATTGAAGTCTTGAGATTGATTAAAATTGAAAAAAATAGGATAAAATCATAAAGTGTGTCAAGTATGGGTTTTAGGCACATTTGAAGAGATAAGTTTCTTATGTCAAATCATGTATTTGTTATAAAGATTAGTTGATAACACTTAAATTGAAAATCTAAGTATTTTTATTAGCATGTCATACTTGTCATGTTATGTGTGTCATATCATATGTCATATTATCATTTCTTACATCTTACCATGAAAATTATCATGTTATACATGCCTTGTATCAGGATGATAGATTCTTTTTTAAAGAATATGCATTTGATGTATGTTATATTCATTTTCATGCATAAATTTTAAATTCCTATACTTAAGGATAAATATCATTAGTTGATGTCTTAGGTAAAATGATCAAATTTTGAATGCCTAGATAGAAATGCATAATCCCTTAAGTTTAGGAAAAAATCAATTTTACATCTCACAAAGACCATATGATGACTTGTGTGTGTATTGATACACATTAGATACAAGTGAGATGTCAGGGTAATGAACTAAGTTCAATTTGAAATTTGATATAGCAAAATAAGCTTTAGTTTCATCAAAATAACTTAATTTTATGTTGACCAATCATGAGGAAAGCTAATGTGCAAGTCATGTGCATTTAGCCCATAGATCATGGTTGAAAATTAGCTTTGAAAATCATTTCAAAATTATTTTGTAAAACCTTGTTGAAATCTATTTGTTGATACGAATCACCATTGATTAGGTTGATACAAAGTTAGAGTGAAACATTGAAGTTTTTAATAGTTTCCAACTTTATACTATTCTTTGAAAATAGATGTATTTTTATAGAAAACTATTTTTTCTTAATAGTGTTTGACATAAGTAATGTTTATATGAAATTTCATATTTTTTTAAAAAATCATAAAATTACTTATGTATTTCTGAAATTGAGGTGTAGTTTTTCAGACTATCAATTGACTGATGTAAAGTATCGGTCGATTGATTTTTAAGTGTTTTAATTAGAATATGTTTGTTTAAGTCATTTAAGCTCATTCATACTTATCTTAACTGTCCCTAAACCTTTGATGTGCTTAGATAAATATTCAAAATTGATTTTCTTGATGAAAATAAGACACGAAAGTTAAAAGGAGAAAAAATGGAATTGAAAGGGAGGTTTGGATTAAGATTGAATCTTTAACCTCGTAACTTAGATTTGAAATTTCCTAAAGATTTAACTCCAAATCATTGTTGGTGTAATGATTGAAATTGGAGCATGCTTTGAGAGGGATGTCATCCTTAAAGGCATAATTTTGATATGAAAGATGGAGAATGCAAGAATTTAAGGATGAGTGAACAAATCGAGGATTGTGTGCTAAGGTTGAGTATTGAAGATAATGGAGGTAGGGAACCTCCATTGTAATGTTAGAAGTTAGGAATGGAAGTAGAGAATGGATTTTGAAAGACAATTTTGATATGTGCCAAATGGGGAGAATGAAGGATTCAAAATAGAAAACTTTCATTCATGCCTTAGCATGAGAAGTAGGATGTTGGGCTAATAGTTTAACCTAACTTAAATATATTATCAAACATCAAAAAGGGAGAGATTGTTGTTGCAATCGACCTCTGATTAAGGTTGACCAAGTTAACCAAGCTCGAGTTGACTCGAATTGAGATTTTGATATTTAATCAATATATTAGGTGGTAAAGTGAGACGCCGAGTAGGTCATGGTTGACCAATTGGTGATTGGAAATCCAATATGAAGTTGGCATGAGACGAAAAATCTAAGTAGGACATGGTTAGCCGGATACTTGGTTATTAGAAGTCTAATAGGGAGTTTGCAAGTTGGAAGTCCAAGTGGGTCATGGGTGACCGAAAACTTGACAATCAAAAGTATAATACGGAATTGGCACAAGAAGAAAGTCCAAGTGGATCGCGGTTGACAGGACACTTGGCGATTGAAGTCCAATAGGGAGTATGCATGAGGCGTGAAGTTCTGGCAGGTCAAGGTTGATCGGATATCAAGTGATGATGAAGTCTTGACAGGTCAAGATTGACCAGATGCTAGACAACGATGAAGTCTCGGCAGGTCAAGATTGATTGAATGCTAAACAACGAGGAAGTCTCAGCAGGTCAAGGTTGATCGGATGTTAAACAACGAGAAAGTCCCTGCAGGTCAAGGTTGATCAGATGCTAGGTAACGAGAAGGTCATGATAGAGCAAACTTCCGAAGGCTATAACTTTTTGACTCGGATATCAAAATGAGGCAATTTAAGGTGTGAAATGAAGCTTGTTTAAAGATTTATATATTTACTCAATATCAGTCAACTGATTATGTATATCAGTTGACTGATTTTGATCAGAACCGAACAAAAGTGAATCGATTCAATTGATCAGGATCATTAGTCGACTAGTGATATTTCAAAAGTGAACAGAAAAGAATCAATTAGACTGATCAGAGTTAATATTAGTCGGCTGATGCTATTTCAGAAGCGAACAAAAGATAATCGATTTGATTAGTCACTCAATCAGCCTAATCAGTCAACTGATTCACAAATCGATTCAACTGATATTTGAAAAATCGACAAGATCAGATAGGATTTCAAAATGTTCAGTGGTCATTTAACGACAAGAATAGGATTTCAGAATGTTCAGTGGTCATTTAACGACAAGAATAGTGTTGAACACATATCAATCAACTGATAGGTAAGATCAATCGATTAATAGGTGCAAATCAACCCTGACCTAAAGGCTTTAAGAGAATGATTTCAAGGAGATTTTTGATATCGGTTCTTAGAAGTTTGAGGAGGAAATGCAACTGCATTTCCATACCAACAAGAGGCATTCAAAGAAATAACAAGCATCCAAAGCAAAGCTCACTTGAGCGAACGTGTTTGTTTTTATTTCTTTTGATTTCGTTTGTATCTTTGTATTTGCTTGTGTTTGTTGTAAAAACACATATACCAAGTAAATCTTGGACTTGTGTATGTGGCTGCAAGATTGAGTTAAGATTTCTGCTGCATATTCAAATGATGAGCCCGTAATTAAGACAAGAAGTGATTAAAATTACTCATCTCTCTCTAGCTCATAAGGTTCTAACAATTACAATGACCAATACAACATGCACAAGTCTTTGGTTCTTATCATTCAAGTTTGACCACTCATAATCACAATCAAACAAGTGATCAAATACAAACATATAACCAAAATAATATTCTTAAAATATCAAAACATTGCGGTCAGATCTAACCACAACGAAAATGGAGAAATTATTATCCTATATATAGCACTGCCTCTAGTTCTCTATTATTAATGAAAAAAATTCTAAAATACCAGCAGCTATTCACCCAACAATCAACGTCTTAATTTGTTTATTCTATAGTATGTCATATTATAAGTGTTTGATTAATCTATTAAATATCTTACCGTCTAACAATCAATATCTTAATATTTTTTATTCTATAGTATGCTATATCATATATAAATATTTGATTAATCTATTCAATATTTTACTGCCACATTATACATAAGGTGCACACACAAAAAGTTCTTTTCTACAACAAAAAAAAAAAAGGAATCTGTCATCCCAACGACCTCACACGATCGATCTCACGATCATTTATGAAAATGATTGATTGTTCGGGAGATCGATAACTATGCAAGCAACTAGAGTAGAGTTAATTATAGATAATGACTTCGTTAGTGGTTAATTATAATTTTTTAATTTGTTTTTCATAGATAATTGTTAGATTTATTATGTAGAATTAATTATGTGAGATTGTTGTATGATAGATTTTTATTTTTTATTGAAGAAAAAAATAGCAGAGGTAATTAAGGAGATCTCGGCACTCGATTTCCACGTGGTCTCCTACCTACTGTACGTATTTGTTTGATGTGTCCCTTGCGGTACGATATGCATGCATGGCTACGGCAATATGTATAAATTCTCAACAATGATAGAGCCTGACAAATCGGCATCCACCTCTATTCATTCATATATAATGGTCCTACTGCCAAATCAAAGTTACTTCACCATTTTAAGGAGAGGGTACTGCAAACTATTTGGTAAATCTAATGACGATCTTACTAGTAAACTGTTGGTGACTATTCAAAGTCGATTGTTAGATAAATGTATAGAAATTGTGCTGGACTAAAAGCTTTATTTCTGCTCTTGACTTGTGTTCAAAGGCTTGCTCATTCAATGCTTTCAAAGTGAAAGAAAAAGATACTATCTCTTAAGGTTCTTTATTTTCTTTCTTTTTTTTCTTGTGAGGTTTCTCTACGTTTGAATTTTATTTGAGAATGAGAAAAATAATAGTGGTGGTAGAGCACTAGAACTAGATCTTAAGGTCTTGGGAATGTTATGAATTAAGTAAAATCTTGGTGTTTTATGTTGTGGTCTATTTTTTTCATTGTGTTGAGAAAATTTATTGCATTTTCAAGTGTTAGGACTCGTGCGAACCAGAGGAAGAGTGAATAGTTTTGATCGCTTCATTTTGATTGCATGCTCGTCTTTTGAATGTGTAGTGAAAAACTTGAATTAAACTCGACACCAAAATACAGCACACACAACTCTAACTCGGGTTGTTTACTTAGTTCATTGCCTCCCAAGGTGACTATGTCCAAGGCCTATTCCTAATGACTATCACCACTAATCCTTCTTCTCAGATACCTTATGGAGGTGGAGAAACCTCTTACAACTTGCTTTCACACAATACAACAAGAAACAAATATACAAATATACAAATTAACTGTCACATCAGATTCAACTCGACAATGAAATTTTTACTTTGCTTGCTTCTTTTTCATTTTAGATTGTCTACGGTAGGAAATCCAACAGTACTCCGTCTCCAACCTCTCAAGAATTGACATCTTTGATCTTTCTCAAAATTTTCTTTTAAAGGTTATTGCTCAAGCTAATTTTTATTTACCAATTGATTGCTAGATTTCACCAATTAACTGTCACATCAGATTCGACTGTTAATTTAAACTTATAGAATGACTCTTTCCATGCAGTTTAACTATCATCAGTCGATTGTTGAACTGTAGCAATTGACTGGTAGCCTCCAGTCAAATTGACTAGTTGAGTTGGAAACGTTGTATTCGCTTGAACATTGCCAACAATTGATTGTTGGATTCTAATTGTCGATTGGTAGCCAGTAGTTTAACTGAGCAGTTGAGCCATCAATTGTTTCATTCCAACAATCAATTGTTGGGTTCTAGCAAATCTCATTTACTATCTCAAATCTTGAATTCAGGATTTTAGGGTGTAGCAATCAATTGTCATAAAATGACAATTGATTGTTATGCATATTTCAACCTTTTCAAAGTTGAAATCTCATCTTGCCTGGCACTCGGTTGCCCTCAACGTACCAAACTTCTTTTGCTCAATCATTCGGTCAACTTTGACCTGTCGAGACTTTCCATTATTCAACATCAGGTCAACTTTGACTTGTTGAACTTCACACGACTAGCATCTGATCACCCTTAACTTATCAGGATTTCTTCTATGTCAAACATCCAGTATTCCGTGACCTATTTAGATTTTTGCACTTATGTCAAGTGTCTGGTCTTCCATGACCCACTTGGACTTCCATTATCTTCAATTACCTAGAGTTTGATCAACTATGATCCACTTGGACTTTCCTCTTACCAACTCTCTATTGGACTTCCAATCAGCTTAAGTATACGATCAACTATGACCCACTTGAATTTTTCGTCTCGTGCTAACTCCATATTGGACTTTCGATCGCTAAACATCTAGTCACTAATGACTCACTTAGACTTTCCATATCTTGTCAAGTATCTGGTCAAACTTGACCTACTTGACGTCTCACTCGATCAATTAACATATTAATCAAACATGACAACCCCAACTTGAGTCAATTCAAGCTTGGTCAACATTTACTAGAGGTCGATTGCACTAATAATTTTTTTCTTTTGATGCTTGACAATATATTTAAGTTAGATAAACTATTAGTCCAACATCCTACTTTTCATATCAATGAAGATTTCCTAACTTAGCTTGAACCCTTCACTCAATAAACACAATGAGAGCTATTTACCTCCTCTAGTTTGCATAGGTCCGGAAAAGAAGTTAAAGATTAGACTAGGCTAGATGGTTTAGTTGCTTTTGTAATAAGGATACTTTGAAATCTATCCTATTATATTTTATAAGAGAAATGATAGACTGCATGAAAATGCAGCATGAAATTCCAGCATAATACATACACTGCATGGAGGTGAACTCAGGCCTATAGTGTGTCATGCTGGAATTTCATACTGCATATTCATATAGTCTATCATTTCTCATTTTATAAATCTCATCCTTTCAAAATGAATACATTGTTAGTTTTGATTATCTTAATTTTCTTTCGACCATAAGACTATTATAATTTTAGAAAGGCTTATGGTCGATCAGTCAAGGAAATAAGCTACTGGCACACTACCGCGAGCACTTCTGGATTTACTTGGGGGGCGAACCAGAAGAGGATCACCCATGCACCTTCAGGATTTAATTGAGTTAGTAAGGGTTCAGACATATGGATTAATAACAATATAAGTAAATAACAAGTCTTTATCATGTAGAGGTAAGCTAATTCAGAAATTACATTTTCACAAGTAAAACTCTCAAACAAGGTATTTCTCAAAACAATTTGACTAGCACATTTTGGACAAATTTTATCCAAGAATATTTTGTATTAAGCTTATATTAAATGGATGTATGCTACTATAGTAATCAAGTTGTATACAATATATTTTGGCAATTATCAAATAAGTTATTTCCTAGTTGTAATAAGCTTTTGGCAGGAAAATAATTTTTAATATAGCATCATTGTCAATGACATTGTTACTGTGAGAATAACAAAAAGATGTATCATATGTAAATGATATTTTATGCTACTCAACTTTTCTCTCTTGGTTTAAATTGTCGATTTATATTTAGAGAAGAAATCAATTGTATATGATTTTCTAACCAACCTCTAGTAAAAGAGATTTTATTAGTGACTTTACAGAGTGATTCATCTTATAAATCAATAGGCGTGGAGTAGGATCGGTCCCGAACAATATAAAATAGAGCTCGCTCTAGGGTTTTGAGAATTTTTTTTTTTGCCTTCATTGTTAAGTTTTTGTTTGCGCTTTCTTGACTTTCATCATCGATTGGTTGTTGGTTTTCATTGATGACATCCTTTTTTTTCTTCTTATTGTATTGGCCTTCAAAGTTGGTATTTTTTTTATGATCTGCGATGTCTGAAATTGCAAAAGCAAAGCAACAAGAATCCATCTTTTATTGGGATCATTGGAGTAGTCGGGTGGCTCATGTTCATTAGCATTTTCTAATAAGTCCTTCTCTTATGGGTTATATGTCTAAAGAATCTTAGATCATTGACTCAAGAGCTACAAATTATATGGCACCAGCTCCAATTCATTTTACAACGTATTCATCTTATTTTAGCAATAGAAAAATTATTATTATTAATAGTTTTGTTACCACGTGGTGGATATTGGTCACATTCAGTTGAGTTTGATCTTTATTATTAAAAGATATACTTCATATTCTGAAATTATGCACTAGTCTTCGGTCTATTCACAAACTAATTATTTTCTCTCTCTCATTATAAATTTTAAAATTAGATTACAAGGAGAAGATTGGACTTGCTAAGAAAAAGGATAATTTCTACTCTTTCAATACATCACCCACGCACTCATCTACTTTCGAACATATTTTTTCATTGTCTTATTTTTATTTCAAATAATAATATAATTTCATCATCCTAACAGTCTCACACGATCGATCTCGCGACCATCTATGAGAAGGTAAATTAGGAAATTGCAGTTGATCATTACGGGAAAGATATTGTCTCAACTTCGTCGAGATTCGACCTTTGTCCACTTTAACTATTTTGTCCCGTAATAACTAATTCAATCATACCCTGAGGGCAATGATCTACGAACTACTTAAGGCTAAACTAGTTGAATATACCATGATCAATGGATTGCTATATAAAACTATTTTAGTTCACGCCTTACTTAAGTGTTTGCACCCCTCTAAGGCCCAACTAATCATGATTGAGGTACGCGAAGGGATCCATAATAACAATAGATGGGGTGTTTATCTTTCAAAAATTTTGATAAAAATTATATAATGTGTTTAGGGGTGAACCTAACTATAATAAATTCAACTTTAATTTATGATGATCTTTGAGCTTTGGTTGGATGTAGAATGAATTCAACTTGAGTTAGATCTGAATTTGACTCTAGTTGGAGTTAAATTGTTGAATTAGGCAGACTTAAACTAAACTAACATTGAGATAAATTAGGACAGAATGCAATTCAATTCAATTTTGTGATAAATTAGTTCAGAATGCAATTCAACCAAGCTGTCTTTGACAGTTAGAATCACTGAAG
>JBBMKF010469801.1:0-10639 GCA_037834155.1 Curcuma caesia | reverse complement strand
AGAATTTGAATCTCGTTAAAGTCGAGCAATACTCTCTTTCGTCATGATCAACTGTAATTTTTTGATTTATTTCTTCATAAATAATCGTGGGACCATGAGATCACTGAGACAAGACATATAGCCTCCCCCGCTGATTCCATCTACAGATCGTGCGTACCCTTTTAATTTTCTATTATAAAATTTTAAAATAATTGGGAAAATGTATGTTTTTAAAACTCTGGAAAAATAACTGATTTCGCGGAGGCCGGCGGCGATGAGAGGCGGCGGCTCCATTGAGGCGACAGGAGAAGCAATCCGAGGGAGATGAAATCGAGGCCGCAGCGTGCAAGCTCTGCAGCAGCGAGGTGGCGGCGGTTCTGTGAGGCGGCCGCGGGCATCCTGCAAGTTGCGACGCGCTCGCCCTCGCCATGCCTCTCGACCTCCAACTCTCCAAGTCCGTCGCCGCGGCGCCACCGCCCTTGCAAGCGGTAGCATAGGGAGGTGGTGGAGGCGATCCGCTCGGGTGGAGTCGGAGGATGGGGCTGCGGAGTGGCCGTCAGTGCGCCGAAGTGGCGGCGCGGGTCGCCGGCGGCGGGCCTGTGAACGATGAATAATGATTAGTGACGCTGACCTGGTTTGGGCCGGTATGACGTGGGCCTGCTCGATCTTACTGGATCCGGCCTAGCTTCTATTCATAATTATTACATATATTATAATAATTATAATTTTATAATTATTATAATCGATACTTAAATCTATTCAATATTAATAAAAATTTATATTATAATAATTATGAAATCAAAACGGTTAAACATGCGAAGAAATTATAATTTTATAATTATTATAATGTTTAAAAGATTGAAGTTCAATTGAATAATGGTATAAGATTGAACAATAAGGACCCTTTATATTTAGAAAACAAAAGGACATAATCTCGATTTTGTCCAAATTATAAATAGCACCTTAACTTTTTGTTTAATTTATTTCTTTAATGATCGGTCCTCAGAAATAAATTGAACGAGGGTCAACGAGGAAAGAGGAATTTAGACGTCACGTTTTAATTGTTTAGGTAGGAAGTTGGCGAGGCGTCCAAATTGTTTCCCTAATCTACTTGTCCCTTTATTAATTAACATTAACAATCTATTAAATTAATCCTTTCATCAAACATCATAAATATCAATAAATTACCGAGGCAAGGTCCTTTTCTATTATAAGAAAAAGAAAAAATTAACGATAATTTTTTGATTTATTTTTTCATAAATAATCATCAGATCGATCATATGGAATCGCTAGGATGATAGATTCTATTTTTTATTAAAGTAAATATTAATAAATCATCTATAGGACATAGTTGAGTTGGTTACAACATAATAGATTTACTGAAGTGGATAAAAATCGAATCTCGATGAAGCCAAGGTAATATTCTTCTATGTCATAATTATTAATTAAATGTCAAAAACGAGAAAGTCTGCTCCTCCTTATCCTTTTCATAAAGACATCCATTTTTTAAAATAAAATAACACATAAATAAATATATAATATATATATATAATTTTATTCTATGTTGTTAACTCCTACAATACTATAATAAAAATATTTGAGATAAGAAATATATAAAGTATTATTTTAACTTTTTTTAAAAAGATAGCATTAATGTATTATATATAATTTTATTCTATGTTGTTAACCCCTACCATACTATAATAAAAATATTTGAGATAAGAAATATATAAAGTATTATTTTAACTTTTTAAAAAAAGATAGCATTAATGAAAATAATAATAGACGTTTTTTTAATAAATATTATAATGTATAATAACTACTTAAAGTAAATTAATTAATAATCAAAATTACCATATATAAAACATTATTTTAATTTTGTCAAAATTAATTTAAAATTATTATAGTAACTATTAATAAAATTGAAATAAGAATATTTTATACAACCTACTGTTGTTTTATATTTTTACCCAATATTTTGCATGACTTTCAATTTAGCCCCTACAATTTATTTCAATTAAAAATAATTTATAAAATATGTGTTCGTTCTGATAAAATGGGCGCTGCAGCTTCTCCGCCTCCGTCGACTTCTCTCCCTCACCGTCACTTCTTCCGTCCGTCTCTCTCCTCTCCTCTCCTCTCCTCTCCTCTCATATAAATAGCAATTCATTCCTTCCCTCTCCCAGATCCATTCCCTTTACCTCTCTTCTCCGTTCATTCCCGACCTCAATTCCTTCCTCTCCGTTCCAGATCGGATCGAATCGCCTTCCCTTCCTTCCCCAGCGGCTGATCTCGTCGGCCTCCGATCGACGGAGGACTCCCCCCGCGCATGCCGGCGTAGATCCGGATGAGGAGAAGCAGCAGCGGAGGAGGGGAAGGCGACCCGGAGGCGGCGAAGATGACCGTGAGGGCGGCGGCGGGGCCGCCCTCGCTGGCGGATTGGCGGTTCTTCACCGTGGGGCTCGTCACCGCCTGGTACTCTTCCAACATCGGGGTGCTCCTCCTCAACAAGTACCTGCTCAGCAACTACGGGTTCAAGTACCCGATCTTCCTCACCATGTGCCACATGGCGGCCTGCTCCCTCTTCAGCTACGTCGCCATCGCCTGGCTCAAGATCGTGCCGATGCAGTCCGTCCGGTCGCGGGTCCAGTTCCTCAAGATCGCCGCGCTCAGCCTCGTCTTCTGCGGCTCGGTGGTCAGCGGGAATGTGTCGCTCCGCTACCTCCCGGTCTCGTTCAATCAGGCCGTTGGCGCCACCACGCCATTCTTCACGGCCGTCTTCGCTTATCTCATGACTTTCCGGAAAGAGTCATGGCTCACATACATTACCCTCGTGCCCGTCGTCACCGGTGTTATTATTGCAAGTGGGGTGAGTTCTCCGCTTCAACGTTTATTGGCTGCATCTACTTTTTCCCTAAATTTAACTGCGCTCTACATTCCAGCAATTGATTCAATCTATATTACTCTCTAGCATGTGAATTGAGGGAAAAAAAATGTTTTACATAACCCTCATTCTCTAGCGCATGTGAATTGAGATAGAAAAAGTGTTTTACATAACCCCGATTCATCTGAGAGATGTACCCAGCTCCCAAGAATGGTTGAATCATGTATACATTATACTATGTCTGCCAGCAGATACATGGATCTTGCTGATCGTGGCCACATATAATCAATGAGCAGATCAAACATAAATCCGTGTTGTGATTTAGATTAGATCATTGAATCTGATGCGTGACTCACCTCCTTTTCAATGTGATGAGTTTCAAGTGCAATAAATGAATTTATATTGTTTGTTTATTAATCATCTCGCTGTGTCTCCTTGTGGTCCCTCTCTTAAAACAATTGCTTAAAAGAAGTTATCTGAATGGTTCTAAATTGGCTTACTAACTTGGATATTCTTAGTATAGTTGCTTCATTCCCTACCCTTCCATGTTGCCTACATTTCACTGTTCCTAATTGATTCTTCTCTTTTGTTTGCACACATCTCATAGATTCAGCAAATTGTTAGACTGCTTCTGTAGCTTACATTTATATGTTAGAAATCTATTTAGAAAAGTCTGGCAGGAGATGATTTTTAATTCACCCAATATACAAAAGAAGACACTACCTATGCAAAAAAAAAATAAATTTGTAAAATCTGGTAAAGAAAAGTAGAGAGTTTAGAAGTTATGTGGTTGAGGCACTGATAGACCAATTCTATTCTTAGAGAAAATATTGCTTTCCACAGGTATAAACAGAGTGATAATTTTCTCCCAAGATTCAACAACTAATTTGTCTTGTATAGGTGCACTCGAAAATGGAAGGCAGAGGTAAAGAGGAGGTATTTGTATAAAAAGAACAATAGCTATCTTAAACACTGCAAGCCTCCTTTATATAATGCGGAGGAGACTGGACTGATCTAAAATAGCCATTGGTGGATAGAATTGATCCAATCTGATTACTTCATTCAGATCCATCCAAGGTCATTAAATCTGTGTGAATAAATATGAAATATCTATCCTACCTTTAGTTTGTCCAATAAAAAAATGTTCACACAAAAACAAAATTTTAAGAATATTTTTTTTTTGAGATTTTAAAATAAAACATATTTTATTTTTTTTTGGAATAGCTTGTTTTAGTTACATAAAATTTCCAACACTACCCTTGTTCAGGAATAACATGAAACAAATAAATCAGCTTACCTAAGACAGTAGGGAGTCAGCAACATACTTGAGTCAAGTAGCCATGAGTTTCTTAGGCTTTGATTCTCTGTTGGTGCTCTGTTCTGATGTGATAATACTTTGTTCACCATCCATGTATTTTTATGTTCATATAAATGATTTTCCTAAACATTTGGATTTCATACAGTAGAAAATCTTCTTTTTGGAAAAAAGAGAGTAAAAGATGTGAATACTGACACTTCGACGGCTTGAATTTATAGGGGGAGCCAAGCTTTCATTTGTTTGGTTTTATTATGTGTATCAGTGCCACTGCTGCTAGGGCACTTAAGTCAGTGCTGCAGGGAATACTGATGTCCTCCGAAGGGTGAGTTATAGTCACTTGTGAATTTAGAAAAAAAAGATAAATATATTCTGTGTCTTCTTATCGACATCCTTGATGTTCAGGGAGAAGTTGAACTCTATGAATCTCCTTTTATATATGGCTCCAATAGCAGTTGTTTTGCTACTTCCTGCAACAATTATAATGGAGAAAAATGTGGTTGGCATTACATTGGCACTTGCTAGAAAAGACTTCAACATTATATGGTACCTGCTGTTCAATTCTTCTATGGCCTACTTTGTGAACTTGACCAATTTCCTGGTCACTAAGCATACCAGTGCTTTGACACTCCAGGTACGCTTTGTTGGAATATCGCTCTTGGCATTTTATTTCTTATATTTGTTTCATGAAAGTGCATATTTTTTTTCTAAAAAAATGCATTACTTGCGGAAAGATATGGAATCCTTGCAAGCTATTTGGTTATTGAAATAATTTTTTAAAGTTTGGAAATTTTGAATGTCTACTAATCGGCTCAATTGAGTGAACTAAGTTGACTTTAGTGAATTGTATCAAACAATTCAACATGAGCTAGGGAATTGACTCTATTAGATGAACCAAGCCAACCAAGGATCAATTGAATTTATCTGACTAACCAGGTTGAAATATAACAAGGAATTTTAAAAAATATATATTTTAACTCTTGATTACGTAGAACAAATCATTTCTTGTCAATTTTTTTTTAATTTCCCTTACCCATGAAATCCCCAACAAAATGTGTTAATATTTTCTTTTCGCTTTTCCCCCCAAACTAATGAAAATGGATGATTGGTTGTTACTAACAAATGACAATAACTAATCCAGATACTCAAAAGAAAAAAAAAAGTTGATTTCACGTTTTGTTTATTTATTAGGAAAACCCAAAGTACTTGTATGACAATACGAGTGTTTATTTTTTGCTATTTTGTTGTTTATGAAAATTTCTAACGAACTTGTTTATTAGACACATTAACAGTACTTGTATAACAATTGATTGTGACTTGTCAGTGCAATGAATTTACAAACAATTTTTTTGTTCATACGTGGGTTTGGTGTAGCATTACATTTCTCAAAATTTTGAAAGTGGCTTTCGCCATTAGTTCTAGCAAAATTAGCTCACATTTTTGCAGTTGAATCTAAATCTCTATCTACACAACAATAATCCTTAACACACAACATAACAGCCAAGGATTTGCCATCACATTATGTAATTGCCAAGGTGTTTGCTCGATGACTTGTTACAATAACTTTCTTCAATCCTTGTTCCTTGGTTCTGACCAGATCATTTAGCAATATAACAATCCTGGTTCATTGTTTTGTTGTAGGTTCTGGGAAACGCAAAAGGAGCCGTGGCAGTGGTTATCTCAATCCTAATATTCAGGAACCCAGTTTCCTTCACAGGAATGGCTGGGTACACACTTACCATCATCGGCGTAATCCTCTACAGCGAGTCTAAGAAGCGCAACAAGGGAAGCTAATTCAAGGGGAGCCACCAGTAAACTCTTCTACCTCCCTAATCGTTATTTCTTCGTCAAACGCACCCTATAATTTTACAAAAATCACATAGATGCACTCCCTCTCTGTAGATGGAGCTATTTGTTGTACCATGCCTTAATTTCATTAGTTAGAATGCATTCTGGGCCTCTATCATATCACTGGTAATAGACAAATAGGTTCAGTAGTTTGAGTTCTTACATTCTTTGTGACAGTCTTTGTTCCATCTATAAATTCAGACGACCATCATTTTGTCGATACAAATCACCATTTCCTTTCAGTAGCTTGAGTTCTTTCATTCTAGTCTTTGACTTCAATAACTCAGCCAGTCCAATCTGTTTTTATTTTGTATAATTTTGAACTTGCTAGCAAATATAGGAAGAAATATAGGATAGTCCGATGCATTAAGCTCCCGTTAATATAGGATCTCGAGAAAGAATTTATTGTATACCGTCTTAATTGTAATCTTTAGGTTATACGATAATAATTTTACTATTACATCCAGATTCTCCTTTTGTAGAAAAAAATATATAAATTAAATATAAAAATTTTTTTTATTAAATTTAAAATACAATTGGATGAAATTGAAAGAGTACTATAGGTTCTCAATGAGGAGGATGAGATTGCAAACCTGAGCCTATATATCGTCTCAAACGGAGACAAATATGACATTCTAATTGATCTACTCTCTCGTCTAGTTATTATTGATGCATGACAGTAGCCGAGTCGGAAATTATAATTTACTCATAGAACAGACTTCCAAATTGCTTCAGTAAAAGGTGAAATTCGTCGTTCCAACGATTTCACATGGTCAGTCCTACGACCATCTGTGAGGAGGTAAATCGAGAAGTTGTACACAGTCATCCCACGACCATCTGTAAAGAGGTAAATCGAGAAGTTACAGTTATCATAGTCGGTCCCAAATTGCAAACATTAACAAACTGATCCAGGGACGGAGCCACATTAGGCCAGTCCTAGGCTATAGCCCACCCCAATTTTTTAAATTATCATTACCTATATAAATTTTATTAAGTATTAATTTTTTTATAAAATAAATAAATCAAATCATCAAACACAAAGTGAATGTATTAATTTAAAATCGGATTGGGGTCAGATAAAATTCATCGAGTAGGTGCAAATATAAGGAATATGTTGATCCAAACTGAATTGATTTGATCTATTTTGATCAAATTATGATCGAACCAAGTTTAATTGAATTAAATGAATCGATTTAAAATAAATTAAAGAATTTTAAAAAAATTATTTTCTTTCCCCTTTTCTTTTTATTCTCTTCCACCTAGCTACGTAGCTTTGGGCTTACACTGCCTCACGCCCAAGTCTCAACGCATTGACTTTCTCTTTCCTTCTCTTTATTTTTTTCTTTCTAATCGTAACTTAATTATTTTTCTTTCCTCTTCAACAACAAGAGCCATTTTTGTTTTACCTTTTTCTTATCGTGGGAACTAGTCGAAACCGTCGAAAAAGAAGGAAAGACTTCTATTTTTTTTTTCATTTCATTCTTATAGTTATTCTGTTGAATAGTATAATCTAATATAATTTTTTTATTATATATTTTAATTTATTATATTTTTTATAATAATATATAATATATCATATTAAGTTCAAGCCCACCCAAACTCTAATTTTTAGATCCGTTTTTGATCGTAATCAACTCAGCTATGCTCCAGGAACAACTAGAATGCCCCTTGAAGTATGATACGATGGTAAACAGTAAGGCGAGATACTCATGGTTCGATTTCCCATGATGTTCAAAAATTGATAATACTAATTGGATTGTCAGACTGTGTATATCTACCCTTTCTGAATTTATATTGATATTGTTGATCGATGAAATTTTTTTACAGATATCTGAATTATTAAAAAAAAATAAAAAGAGCATGAACCCAAGAATTTTAATAAAAATACTATATATTAATTAATACTAATAATTTTTGAATAATATTTAATAATAAATATTATCCTAAATAGTATGGCTCAAAATTTTAAAAGCTACTGATTTTTTTAGTAATTTAAAAATAATTCAAAATTTTAAATATTGGCCTTCCGAACCGAGAGCAGGGCGTCGGGCCGCCGGCTCAAGCTAGAAAAAAATTCAAATGGAGGGTAGTTGTCCTTGTAGAAACTTTAAAAAAAAATGAAATAAAAAGAGCGAACAATCTCTATGATATTATTATCATAGTCTGATATATTTATACGTTGTTATGCAAAATATCATTATAAATAAAAATAATATCAATATAATATACGATCTACAACAACAACAGAAGTAAAATCGATCGAATATAATTGAGTTGGTACTTAAGTGATATAGTATCATATAAAAGAGAAATGATATCTATCATGAAATGGTAGTATGAAATTGTAGCATGACATTCACAATTGCATTTAGTGGATCCCATTGCATGTCAGTAGGACCCACTGTCAAATGTGGGACCCACGGCCTTCAAAGGAATAATATTAAAGACCAAATGAATACCAAACTTATTAACATTAGTCTCATTTACTGCCCTAAATAAATAAAGCAGTTATACATCCAATGAAATATTAATATAAAATAAAGTTACTTGTCACAACAAATTTCCGTCACAAATTTTGTGACGGAAATCTGTTGTGACAAGGATCATCTCTCTATTATATATGCGCTAAACCTTTATTAATTAAAATCAATTGTCATCATTAGCCTTCACAACACTTTCACTGCTTAGCCCTACCCTAAAAGAGAGACCAAAATGATAAACTTGAGGAAAACAGCAGTAGTGCCACCGACAGACTCCCACCGCCGACGGGATTGGTGAAGTGGTTTTGCCTCAAACCATGAATGAAAGGAACACAGCTGTAAAGAGATTGGCTAATTGCCTTTCCTAGCGGCTCGCTAACAAACATGATGGATCAAATGGGCACTTGTCCCAAGTAATGTGATCGAAGGACCATCTTTCACTGACGTTTAATTTGAGGTTGGCCAGAGGAATCAGTAAAGGAACGATATCCATACGCGAGTAGCCAGGAGCTCAAGAAGGAGAGGAAGAGTAAGTTGATCATTTTGGAGAATTAATATATTGTTGACAAATAATGGAGCTGCCCACTTTAATTTCATGAGCCGTTCCTCCTGAAAAACTCGGCCATGAAAGAGTGCGCAGTCGAGCAGCATTTCCACATACTTATTGTTGCTCGACAGATCTGCTTCGAGTAGCTAGGCACAATGTAACTGCGACTCTCGATCGAAGAAGTTGCTGCAATTTGATTTGATCTTTTCATTCGATGCTCGAAGGGTGGCTTTTCTTCGTGGTAGGGACGGAGGGAGATCATAGAAAGCTACGGCTTCTAGCATCGGATGAAAGGATCAAATTGCATTATTATGCCAGCAACTTTGTCGAGCTAGCTAGCGATTCTACTCGATCGGAGCAGATCAGCATGACCAGCAATGAGTTCGTGGAGATGCTGCTGCTCTCTCGACTGCGCTTTCATGGCCGAGTTTTTCTGGTTGCAATGGGAGAAGAAGAAGAGGCACGGAACAGAGATGGAAGAGTACTTGCTCATGGAAGTGGGCGGCTCCATCGATATGATTCTCGATGCCCTCCAAGCAAATACCTCTTTCGAGTTCTCACGCCGAAAATTCGCCGAAACCTCTATCCAACCTCAAACGTCAGTACAATAAACTAGATCGAAAGTCGTCACCTGAATGTCGCCCTTCGGTTTGCCTGAGGCCGAGCGAAGCTTCTCCATGAAAACTCTTGACGAGTGATTGACATCTTGACGATCGAGGGATGCGACAGACTGATCATTTTCCATCTCTTATAGTTAAACAACCTTTGAAGGATCTAAAGTCGATTGCAGACGTCTAGCTCTCTGGATTCCAAGAAATTAAGCAAACTTAAAAGATCGTACATATACGAATATGCAAAAACTAACAAATTATTGAAAAGAAAATATACGATTACGAAGAACTAAAGGTAGGCAAACCAGGATGATTAAAGAACCAGTAGGGCAGCTCCAACCTATGCCTCGCTCAGTGCTTTGACTGGTTTTTTCTTAAATCACGTATTATAAAAAAGAATAAAAAACTTCCATAATACAGGTCCAGATCTGATAAAAAAGTCCATGCTTGGTAGATATTTTTTATACCTTTTGTATGAAAGTCCATATTTATTCCTTTGATATTATAGTTCACCTTTTTCAGAAAAGATAAAACACGAAATTAATATTTGCCTAGGGAAAATATTCTACTTTCCCTAGGGAAATTTGGTTTAAAAAAGTCAAAAAGACATCGAGAATCGTCATTTATTTATATGTAAATTACACTAAACAATTGAGTAATTTAGTGACAATTTATTTTCGTCGCTAACCATACTTTTTCATCGCTAACTTAATTTAACGATAATATTTTTTCGTCGCTATTTTTATCGCTATAAGGTCGTCGCAAATCAATTTTAGCGATGAAATTATAATAATTCGTCGCTAACGTTAGCGACGAAATATAATCGTCGTTAACACAAAATTTTGTCGCTAACATTAGCGACGGATTATTATATATTCGTCGCTAACATATGGAATTATTAACGACGATGGATACTCTTTCGTGGCTAACAAACTAAAGGGAAAATTAAAAATGTCGGTATGTTAGCGACGAATT
>JBBMKF010469771.1:0-10639 GCA_037834155.1 Curcuma caesia | reverse complement strand
TGAGAAGGAAGACTTAATGGTCAAGTTTGACTTGACTTGATGGTCAAGTTTGACTTGACTTTATGCCACGTCATGGTCAAGTTTGACTTGACTTTATGCCATGTCATGGTCAAGGTTGACTTGACTTATGCCACCTCATGGTCAATGTTTGACTTGACCAAATGACTTCAAGGTGAGGTGGCATAAGTGATGGCCAATGATGATGCTCCACATCATCAAGCATGCCACCTCATGGGAGTTACCTAATGGATGTAACTCATGGCATTAATGAAGGTTTTGTAACCTCCATTTGGTATTGAAGTGGCCGGCCACTTTTGTGAATGAGATTCATTCTCATTCAAGTGTGGTTGATTGCTTCTTCCTCCTCTTGTCTTTCTCTTCTCCTTCTCCTCCTCATCCTTGCCGAGACCTTCATTGGAGTGCTAGCACACTTTAAGGTTTTTGGTCTCTATCCTTGTCCGTGTGGATACTTGTAGAGGGGAGTACACTTGACTTCCTCAAGATTCGACGAACATCTTTTGGTTGAGCGGGATAAGCGAAGGGATACACATCAAGGGTAATACTCTAAACATGTAGATCTAAAGTAGATCTAGGATAGAAAATATGTATGTGTAATTTTATGTTTTCACACGGATTCTTTTGGCAGGGGTTTCCGGGGTTTCCGCAACGCAAAAGCGATTTTTGCGTTCTGGAAAACCCAACACTCGAGACAGAGGTGGTCGAGATGAGATTCAAGATTAGGCTGACCGAGACAAAGGCTTGAGACAGAGTTGGTTGAGACAAGACTCGGAACCAAGCTGGCCGAGATGAGTCTCAGTACAAAGGTGGTCGAGACGAGACTCGGGACCAACGTGATCGAGACGAGGCTTGGGACATAGGTGGCCTAGGCGAGACTCGGGACCAAGCTGGCTGAGATGAGTTTCGGGACTGATGTGGTCGAGACGAGACTCAGAACAAAGTTGGTCAAGATGAGTCTCGGAACAAAGGTGGTCGAGACGAGACTCGGGACCAGCCTGACCGAGATGAGGCTTGGGACAGAGGTGGTCGAGGCTAGACTCGGGACCCAGCTGGTCGAGATGAGTCTCAGGACCAAGCTAGTCTAGATGAGCCTCGGGACAAAGTTGACTGAGATGAGACTCGAGACCAAGTTGGCCGAGATGAGACTCAGGAAAATGTTGGCCAAGACAAGGCTTGGGATAGCAGTAGTTGAGACCAGACTCGGGACCAAGCTAGCCGATATGAGTCTCAGGACCAAGCTAGCCGAGATGAGCCTCGGGACAAAGGTGACTGAGACGAGACTCGGAACCAAGCTGGCCGAGATGAGTGTCGAGACAGAGATGGTCGAAACGAGACTCGGGACCAAGCTGACCGAGACAAGACTCAAGACAAGGTTGGCCGAGACAAATCTCGGGACAAAGATGACTGAGACTCCCAAATTGGAGGTGGAAAACCACATTTCAAAGGATTCTTTGTAATTACTGACCATAAAAATTCCAACAAGATAATAAATTGATAATAATTGCCAATTGAGAATAGTATCAAGGATTTTATTATCCGTAGAGCCAGTAATGATTCTAATGGAACTAGCAAGACAAAAGATATGCTCATCCTCCGGGTGTATATGAACATCTTTGATAATATAAACTCGGTTGGCTCCTCAATCAAAGATTAGTAAAAATTCAAGGAACATATACGTAGTTTGTATGTTTATATCAAACTTACGATTGATGCTAACCTTGTCAACATTTTAGATATCAAGAACATAAGTGCTTTGTAAATAAATGAGGGACCAAAATAATATCTCCTTTTTAATAATATATCAATAATAAGGTTGATTTTCAATGAAAAGACTAATACATCTACTACCAACTTGCCAGTGAAGTCAGAGTCAAGCCGGAAGATAATGTGATAAGCAACTAACTATACTGTATGTATAAGGACAAGTTTTGCCAAGAAACAAGATCACAAGGGGCAGATGAATAAAAATTTTAATATGCCGCTCTCTAGATACATGCTTCCAATAGCTTGGTCAGAAGATAATCATGCTAGATATATTTATACCGACTTGAACATAGACAAGAAAAATATTTCATCTACCAAATATATCAATTATCGAGGGATGATGTTGCATAACATAAATTAGATAATGAGAAATAAATGACTTATCTTATCTTGTCGGTGAGAAACTCGAGCTTGACCTCGATCATCTTGATGCTAAGGATTTGCTTCGTTACTGTCGACAGCCACAGTGGCAGACCGAGGATAGGATCGTAGGAGAGCAGAGCCCCTTGCTTTGGCTTCGATCTAGCTACTGGCGATAACATTTGAAAGATCCACAGCACATGGGGGAAGCCACCGACGGTAGAGAGGCCTCGTCGATGGCGCTTATGGCACACACTTGCAGTGCCATGATGTAGTCCGATGCCCCCTCTAGGAGCGTTGGCAAGGGCAGCTTCCGGCAGCCTGGAACTAGTTGTCCCTCGTCTTCTCCTCCACCGTCGGGGACTCTCTCCTCTCGGCCTATGCCTGGGTAACATAGGCGGAGCTAGTAGGCTTCGGGCGCCCGGCTCATTGCCGGACTCGACGCTTGAGAGTCCTGCCTAAGATGATCGCTCGGCTCCATCGAGTCCTTTCGCGCGCCGAGACCGCCCTTCGGACTTCGTGGCTCTGCATGTGGTCTGAGGGCAGAGCGAAAGGCGTAGGAGCAGTGGACCTAGAGAAGGGCATTGATGAGCTTGGAGGAGAAGATCCTCTGCTCACCCTCCGTCTTCCACTTGGGCGGTAGTGGCTTGCTCCCGAACTTCCATTTCCTCTCCCCTCCGCCTCAGGCGGTGGCGAAGGCTAGGAGATGGCAGAGCTTGGTGGCGGTGACGGCAGCGCTAGGCGATAGCGGCGGCAGCTTTGTCCTTCCTTGGAGGGGAGGCTTGTGATGCGTCCCACCAGTCGCTGCACATCTTTGATATTTCGGGGAGAAGCCATGTCTTGTACAACTCTGACTTTGGTATAAAGATGAACGGGTCCTCCTCCTCTTTCTCTCTCTATCTCTCTCTCTCATTTTATACACGCATGCTATTTCTTTCCTTCTGCTTTCTCTTTTCTAACTTGAGCATTAGAGTGTCTTGTCGATGTCCCACCCCGGCACCATTCTAACCCTCTTCTTTAATGCTTTTCAGATCCCCTCATCTATTCAGGTGATTCTTTTCGAGGAGTGTGCACGTCAGCAATTCTGAACCGGCGTTTAACCATCCACAGTGAATTGGCCGGAACACCCTCTTTGCAACTTTGCTCCATCCCCTCTTTGCAACTTTGTTCCATCGTAACCAATCCAGTTATGCCCCGGAGATAACACCCTGCTACTCAATACTATGGAAGAGAGGAGCATACTTTTTTTTTCCTATCTAATTTGAACAAACTGTTACTGCGGGTGATGGGTTCTTAATCATGCAACCACATATATTCACGAGGTTATACCGGGGCATAGCTGAGTTGGTTACGACGTAGCAGAGTTGTAGAAGAGGGCAAGGGTTCGAATTCTGGTGAAGCCAGGCAATACCCTCCTGCGTTGTGACCAACTGCAGTTTCCCAATTTACCTCCTCACAAATGGTCGGGGGGCCGATCGTGTGAGGCCGCTAAAGTGGCGGATTCCACCTTTTACAGAAGAGGTTATACTATGTGGAATAATCAAGCTTTAGAAATAAAAGGATAGAAAAGATGAAGTTATGGAGAAGGCAGGTGCTATTGAAAAACATCATTTGATTCGTGAACAATCTGTATAAACCCAATCTATTTAAATTTCTTGCTCGAACTGAGAATGTATGAAGCCAATTGCTTGCAATGAAGCGCCAGGGGAAAATGTATTTGTGACTGGATTCTGAATGTTAGATTTAGCATTGATTAACAACGAAAAATTTTCATTTGCATAGATAAATCTCTTTAGATGCTATTCTTCAATCAATGTGTATTTTCCATTTTGTATGAAAAATATTTAAAATAATAATTTTATATGCAATAATTACTTGATCCTCTTTTCTTTATAATCACTTCAGTACCACTATATTAAAAGTAGAAAAAGTTGTTTTGCATTGTTAGTCATCGTAACAATTTTTATATCAAGTGCAGTTCAAGAATGGTTGAAGGGGAAACATATGAAGTGCTACTGATGACACACAAGTGTACCATTCAAATAGTTGTTAATATACAGTAGCTCCCGTAGTGCTACTGTTTTATCAGACATCATATTATATATTATATGTCAAGTGTGTAGGGGCAGGTTACTTGATAAGTGGAGAAGTTCTGATTAAAAATCAAGCAATGACTAAGTCTTAGTGGGACTAGACAACTGAAATCCTAATTGGGAGCCAAGCAATGGAAGCCCTAGCGGAGCTAGGCAGGGCAAAATCTAGTTGGGAAATAAGTAAGGAAATTTTAGTTGGGAACTAGGTGGATCAAGTCCAAGAGGCAGCAACTGGTAGCTGAAGTCTTGGCACCAAATTCAAGTGAAGTCAGCTAGGAGCTGAAATTTTGACACTAAATCCAAGTGAAGTCAGTTGAGAGATGAGTCTTAGCACTAAGTTTAAATTGGTCAGCTAAGAATTGAACATCTAGCTCAGATACGAACGAATAATACTAAATTATATATCATATTCATTACATATAACAAATGCAAGGAAGTCTTTTTCAACGGTCTTATAAAATCAAAAGGGAGTTCAAGCGACTGATTAAGGATAAACCTCGGCTGAGGAAATCAGGAGGTTCCAAGCGACTGCAATAAGGAGTAGGGCAGTCGCAGCATCCAAGAGACCAAAGATGGCTTCTAGGTGATCAATGGTGACAAGATCCAGCGATTCAGATGAGTCGGCCAAGATCAGATTTGACCTAGCTCTAAGCGATCGAAAGGAGCCCAATCGATTGAAGATCGCAAATGACATTATCTATCGGATAAAATTTACAATCACATAAGCATATTATAGGCGACCAGAGAGGTTCCAATCGATCGGATCTATGCCACATCATCATTGTCAGAAGTTCTATCAAAGGAAGCTCGAGGTAGAAGTTTTTGACATCAATCAATTTATCTCACTACACTCTTCGATCCATTGCAACGACATGCTACAACTCTACACCATAACTTTGATTGGCAACCTAGTGTAACTCCAATTTTTTTGTTGTTATATATTTGCTTGTATACTTTGTGCTTAAGATTATTTTTAGATTCATTTAAAAATTTCTCCATCTCTAGAAATTTTTAAAAAAGAGATATTTGAAATAAAAATCACTATTTTTTAAGTTGTGCATGTTTGACTTTGCTATTTCCATACTTAGTTCTTGTCTGATTCTTGTGATAAACTCAAATTAACTCTTGCATATTTCTTGTGATCGAATCTAACTAAGGCGTGCATGATCAAATCTAATTAGATATTGCAAGTATTTTTAGTGTTTACATATTGTCATCGTCTTGTATGATGGATGTATCAAATTGCTTATTGTGTTAAAGCCTGTACTCTAGCTTGATATTTGATTCTTGATTGATTAATATTGTATTTAAATTAATTTTTCTAATCCACTGTATGCTCTGTGTTTATTTGCTAAGCATTTTAAGAATATTAACTCATAAAATTCATAATGTTATTCACTCCTCCTACACATCTAATCTATCTAGACTTCATCCACTTGTCCAATCCTTTTGATCTTCCAAGACTCTCGTTGCCTAATGTCCGATCTACCAGACATACTAGATCTTCCGTTACCTAATATCCAATCCACCTAATCTATTAGATATTTCCAAGTCATGCACACTTTGCACCTATATCAAGTTACACCAAAACTTAACTTTAAACTTTTTGTCACATCAATATTCATATTCAATTATCTAACACTCCCTACACCAATAAATTGTACCAACAATCTTCTTTTTATTGATAACTATCTACTATATTGATCACCCATAATTTCTTTCCAACATATTGATCAATATCAAAACTCTATATTCGAACTTGATCGACCTTCAAATGTTAAAAGACATACTGTTTGGCTATTGTACTATGAGGTAGAGAAAGTGGTAAACCCTAATTGGTTCCCACCATGAACCGAGAGTTGTCCTCCAAAGCAATATATGAAGAGAAACAATACGAGTATTTTGACGATATCATTATCAGCACAACTATTCTGTAGACAATATGATTAGACTATAGTTTGACACAAGATCGATGTTACATTGATAATTCTCAGGTGTCAAGCAAGGTGATCCTTACAAAATTACAAAGATTAACTTCATGAGTTGGCATCATTAAGTTTGTGGAGCAATATCCATAGTATCTGTATGAATTTCACTAGTTTCATATTCAGTGAGAAGGTCCATGAACTCATTTAGCAACCTTTGGACTTTCCTGTTTGAAGCAATGGCTGGAAGAATATCTTCCCTGAGAAGTTTATGCTTTTTCATTCCCTGCAATTTAATAACAGACCATAATTTCAGAAATAAGTTCAGCCATGGATGGAGATGTGCAGAAATATATCGGTATACCAACTTCTTTCATAGCTCGATTAAGCACCACTCGATTTGAATACAAACAACCAATTACCCCCTATGAAATATCTACAATATAGCATAGCAGTTTTGAGATGCCACATTCTGAGCAAAGATGCCAAGAGTAATGATGTTCAGGAATCCCCATTGCATAACCAACAGTTTTGTTAAGTTTATAAAAAATTAAAGGTGGCCGTTTAGAAAGCTAAAGATACAACTCAGCATTATGATCATTTAGTTTGAATCCATAATGAGGGGGTAACTAGGAGAAAATTATATGTCAAACGGTTTACAGTTTTAAGTATATTTCAAGACAAAAGATCTCCATGTAAGAAATGCAGGATGATATATTGATTATCTTTTCCAGGAAGTTAAACACGTATGACATAAGAATCTTACAAGTACATAAGGATCCCATGCTGGATTCTTTGGGTCTGTAGCCGTAGAATCGGCCATTCCTGTGGGAGGACCAAGAAAACTTTCACAAACTTCTCGAAGACGAGACTCATCTGCTTCTCTGCAAGATTATATAACTGTCATCTCATTAGTCCTTCAGTAAGTTGCTTGGACAAATTGCTAAGAAATGCTCTATGTTGACGAATGCATTAAGTGAAAAGCATTAAATGAACCCAGACTGATGTGAAAACAACACTGCACCAATTATATTCGATATAGACTAAGAAGTCCTTGCAAAAGAAATAGTCACAATATGATGCAAATAAAAATAGAGTATTTCTAAACAAATTCAGAATCTAAATTTTATTTTATTTCATTTCCATTTCCATTTGATTTAAAATAAAATTTTATTTTATATTTACTTTTACTATTTTCAAAATTTTTCCTATAGTGAATAAACTCCGTCATGGCCGATCCCAAACCCGAATAAATAGGAACGATTGGATTAAATTGTTAGACAACATAAAAGATAGACAAATGTTATATATGGATCCATCAAACTATCATGATAATGTTAGATTGTTATCCAGAAGAAACGCATTATAGAATCTGATTGCACCATTTCAGTAAGGACCGCTACATCTCTATAACACTTAAATTTAGTGTTAAATATGCAAAAATTATCACACCAGTTTAGATAAAAACACATTATATAAATACCGATTATCTTAAATTTGAAATGTAGGAACACTCACAGACAAAGAGGTAGTAAATACGATGATTATGAAAAGAATTAATATTTTATGTTTACAATAAACAAAATGAGTAGAAAAGAAGACAAAAAATGATAGAGAACTCAAGTATTAAGTTATGTTATAAAAGAAAGAGTAAAACAATGATGGAGTAAGTTTGTTGTACATAGTACAGGACGAAGTAATAAAAATAATTAGGAAGGGAGATAGGATTATCGCTCTTAAGATAATGATAGCAAAAGAAACTATTATAATTAGCACATATACACTTTAAGTAGGATTAAATAAAGATACCAAATATAGATAGTGGGAAGACTTAGATAAAGTAGTACAAAAAATTTCAACTAACGAGATGATTTTAATAGGAGGAAATATGAATGGACATGTAGAGTAAGAAACATAACATGAAAGGATGCAAAGGGGTTATGATTTTGGAACAAGAACTGAAGAAAGAAAAGAAGCTAATATGTTTTTTTTTAAAAAAAAAGAACACCTAGTTATGTTTAAAAGTGAGAACAATATGTCAATCAGAAATTGATTTTCTTATGATCAGAAGTGAGAAAATTTTGTAAAGATATCATCCTTGGAGAAAATCATCCAACATATAAAAATGTGTATGACTCCTAGGATTAAATGGTGGAAGCTAAAAGATGAAAAATAAAATATCTTTTAGGAGAGGGTAGAAGCATAAGTATTAGAAGAAATACATTGCGATTCGAATATGACATTAGATAAGATGACATCAAATTTGAAAACAATGGTCAAGAGCTAACTCAGAATCGAGAGATAATCAAATAAAGAGATGGTGAAACGAAAAAATATTAGAGAAAATGACAAACACGAACAAATAAATTACAATCAAGAAAACTTTAAAAAGTATGCAAAAGTCAAGAAAAATATCAAGAAAGCAATGAATGAAGCCAACAATGACGCTTGATACAAAAGAAGGGGAAAAAATCTATAAAATAATTAAAGCAAGGGAGAGAAAAATAAAGAATCTTACTCAAATAAGATACATTAAAAATGAATCCAATAAGTACTAATGAAGGATGAGAAAATAAACAAACAATAGATGAGATATTTTCATCTATTTTTTAATGAAGGCTTAGGTAACCAAATTAGTTTAAGAAATTAAGTCGGACAAAGGTATAGAACTTTAAATTTTTATCAAAGAATTCAAATTGTAGAAGTTAAATAAGCGTTAAATGAGATGCAAAATAGAAAATCGATTGGACCAAGTAATATTCCAATAAAGGTATGGAAGTGTCTAGGAAAGTAGGGTATTAAATGATTACAAAGTTATTCAACCTAATATTCAAAATGAAGAAAATATTTAGGAGCATTAAGCCACTGAGTTATATTATGAAAATTTGGGGAAAAATAATAGAAAAATGATTAAGGAGACTAAGATGATCGAAAATTAATTTAGTTCATGTCAAGATCGATGAGAATGTAATAACAACAGTAAAGACTCCAAGCTGATAAATCAAAATATTTCCTATAAAAATAAAGTTACATCAAGGATCAATTTTAAGTTCATATTTTTTTACACTAATCATGGATGAATTCATCAGACACATTCAAAACATATTATCATGGTACATATCATTTGTAGATGACATTGTTTTAATCGATAAGAGATGTGAAGAATTAAATGCTAAGTTCAAATCTCAATGGAAAATAGTTTTAAATTTAGTAATGACAAAATATATAAAATTTAAGTTTTGTAGTTGTTAGAATATTTAGGGATAAATATTATGTTAGAGATAAATATTCTATTACGGATAAATATTCTATTTTTCTTTTTTATAGAATAATTCTTCCAAAATAGATCCCTATATTCGTGTATAAATAGGGGCTTATCTCTTGTAATAAAGTAAGATTCCATATTATTTTACATGGTATCAAAGCGAAGGTTGGCTTAGGTTTAGGTTTATCCGCCAAACCAAACCACGATCACCTTCCTTCTTTTTCTTTCTTTCTGTTCGCCGCCGCCACGCGCCTTCCTCGTGTGCGTCTCTTCTCCTCTGTTCGCTGCTCGTGGCAATCGCGTTTTTCCTCTCCCAGCATCGCGGCGTCCTCCGTCTCCCTATCGCGCTTCTTCCTCTGCGTCGCTGCCTTCGGCGTCTTCACCGCCTCCTGCGTGCCGATCTCCTCCGCCGCCTTCCTCGTCGTGACGCAGTAATCGCAGCTGCTTCCTCGTCGTGCGTCTTCCTCGTCGCGCGTCTTCCTCAACGCAACGAGCAGCACGCCTTCCTTGTCGCGCGTTTTCCTCGTCGTGACGCAACAATCGCAGTGGCTTCCTCGTCGCGCGTCTTCCTCGACGCGACGAGTAGCACGCCTTCCTCGCCGTGCATTTTCCTCGTCACGACGCAGCAATCACAGCGGCTTCCTCGTCGCGCGTCTTCCTCGACGCAACGAGCAACACGACTTCCTCATCCTGCCTCTCGCGTGCTTCTCTTCTCTGTTGCCCTCTTCCAGTAACGGCAGCAAGCTAGCAAGTTCCAGGTCACCTTTTCTTCTCCTCTTCCCGTTCTTCCAGAAGTAGGTGGACATCAGCAGCACCTACCTTGTGTTTTTCCAGCAACACAGCAGCAGCAACACCTTTCCGAAAGCAAGTACGGATGGAAAAAAAGGTTGATCATGTCACCTCGTAAGGGTGGCAAAGAACGTCCTTGGTGTGATTATTGTCACCGACTAGGACACACGATTGATAAATGTTGGAGCCTACATGGTCGACCTTCTCGTGCTGCACAGATCGTCCAAAGTTCTGTTGCTCCTTCAGCTTCCACTTAACAGTTGCTTTAAGAGCTAAAATTTGGAGAGGTTACACAAATGTCACTTATATGTGACAACCAAGCCACTATGCATATCACATCAAATCTAATTTTTCATGAGAGGACAAAGCATATTGAAGTCGATTGTCACTTTGTCAGAGAGAAAGTCATATCTGGTGAAATATCT
>JBBMKF010469751.1:0-10641 GCA_037834155.1 Curcuma caesia | reverse complement strand
GCAAGACTCCCCTTCTCTCCCTCTCTCGGTACGAGACTTCTCTCACGGGAAATCACCATCGGATCCCGAGGGCGTTTCGAGCGAGAAACTAAGAAGAAGACTCTTGTAGACTTCTTCCCGATCCTACGAGATTCTGCAACGGACAAGGTACTCACCTCCATCAAGATCTAACAACATGTATGCATCCACATACCATCCCAACCATGAAATTGATCACATTTTTTTAAATAAATCGAGTTATGCAACAACTAAACCAAAACTAATAATATTAACCCAAACAATAATAGATCAATCAATAGTTGATTGATAAAACTCCATGATTTGAATAAGCACTCAATCAAGACCTTATTGAAGTTCTAAGTTGAAAACTACATCAGTTATGCCAGTGAGACGACCTCAGATACCATCAGACTCGAACATACTCTTACGTGGTCGTCCCGTACCACGTCTCCGCGCAGGAGTATGTCTTCCCCGAGTCATTACTGTTAAAATTATTACCAAAGGTACAAAATTGCTAGATTAACCATTTTACCTATTGTCGTCTAAAGATGCCCTATCGCCGCTAGTCCCAAAACATAACCTTGTCGCAATAACGACTCCAAACTAAAAATCTGAAGCACCACAACCGAAAAGGCATTGCATACCTTTTCTCTGATACCAAAATAAATTGGTATAAGAAAAACTCTGAAAATCTGTAAACACCGAAAGACTCAAAAACCTGCTCTGATATCAATAAATTGTCATGCCCTAGGAGACGACTATCCAAAAATTTTGACAGCATCTCCCCTGTAACAATTGTCTTTCCCTGAATACCTATCATAAGGCCTACATGGTCACAATAATGGGCTACACGGCCACAATCCATATATGATAAAAATTCATCACAAGCACTAAACTATGAGAATAAGGCCCACACAGCCACAACATAACAAGAACTAAACATACACACCAAAACCAAATATTCATACGAAAATTCACATGATATAGAATAAGTTCTGAAACATAACTATCGATAACGTAACAAAACCAAAACCAAAAGAGACGATGTCATCTCGATAGGGGAATAGCAGCGTGGCTCTCTAGACAGACTTCAACCTGAAAAGAATAAAATCAACGGGATGAGTTCAAGAACTCAGCAGATATCTAGCAGACATGTATAATAAACTATTTAGCAGTAATAATCATGCCAACACAGTAAGAAATGCACAATTGAACTACTGAAAAAGTTATACATACCAGAATCATCTATCTCGACACAACGGCACGAACCATGCAAACAGACGCAAGGTTGCCAAACTAAATGCATAAGCCTCATGTATGTGCATGTCAAACATATGTAGCAAACAAATGCAGGAAGCAATAATAATTGCAATCCATGTAGTATGCACATGATGCAATGACATGGTCACCCCTGACGCTAGTCAGCCACTGTCACCGACAATGGTAATGTCGAGTGGGTAGGGCTATGACAACTGTGCACTTTGCCGTCACTACTCCTGTGTGACCGAGTGGACAGGATGTTGGCAGAGTACACCTATCCTCCTGCCCCAAATCACATGGGGGAGCACAGCTCACATCTCCTCGTCTCACAGTAAGGAGGAGGGATCCCTGTAATGCTACTACGCTGCAGCACCACTACCCCTAAGCAACTCAGCAGAGCCCTGACAGAGCAACTGCACACACTCTCCTGATGTACCACTAACCCATGAGTGGCAGTGTGTGCAGATCATGTAACTAGCGACGGACTCAGACTACAAAGGAGCCCATGATCGCTAGTATGCAATCATATAGCGATGAGCTTAGACTACAAAGGAGTCGATGATCGCTAGTATGCAATCATGAAAGGATGGTGCATGACACTAATGCGTGCAACACCTACAAATCTATGCCTCGTAAGAAAACAATATATCACTGCTCTGATGAACATTTATTTTAGGATAAGTATTAAGATGATATAAAACTAAACAAGTAACAGATAAAAAGACATACAACATGACTATGTAGTGACATATTAGGGCAGATATCAAAGTATAGAAATTACTACTAGTAATAGCAAAACCATACACATCTATATGACATATTAAAAGAGATAAGTCAAGATACCCGCCTTTCGAATGTAGTCCGTATCAGAAAAGAACCTCCGATAGCAATTCAATGTCCTTAAGGAAGCCCTCGCAATTCCTGATCAACCCCGTTCAAGATGGGGTCGGCTGCCGAAAACCCCCTGTCCCCAACTGATCAGTTTCTCTCCTCTGAACCCGAGCTCTGACTTCGCGCGTCCCACTGTTCACAGCCGCCCGAACAGACCAACTTTCCCACCCCTTGAAGTGCAACACCCTCGTCGACCATTTACCTGGGCGTCGGCACCGATTGCGGAGAGGAGCGGTTGCTGTCGAGAACAAGGAAGAAGGAGGGTGTGCGATCGGGGAGTTCGGCTGAGGCATCGCGATTACCCCTTATAAACTACAGTAATCTAACCCTTATAAACTATAAAAATCTCGAGCCAAACCACCAATCTCAACCCTCAAGCCAAACCCTAAACTTAATCCATATTAAACCAAACCGGGTTCAGTTTTCTAATGTAGCAAACCGGTTTGTTCTAAGTTCGCTTGATTTAATAATCAAACAAACTCTGATTCGATCCAAACCAATTTTGTTCTACTCATCTTTACAAAATGAAATTTCTCATTGCTTCTGTTCTGACAAAATCTCCTCCATAATGAACCTAAACAAGTTGGTTCGAATTGATTCAATATCGAACACTTTTTTTCCACGTATCTTACAGGGTTATATTAAGTTTTAGTTAAGTTAGGTTATGAGACATTGTGCTAATTAATTGGGTTAGATTTATTTATGTGTAGGATTGAAGTGTAGGATTGAAATTAAGTTAATGTTAAGTTTTGACTTAATATTATTATTAAATTAAATTATTTAAGTAAAGTTATTTTATTAAGTTTTAATTATTTAAATTAATTAATTAAGTTTAAGTTTTGATTAAGTTAAGATTATTAGAATTAAGTTTAAATTTATTTAATTATTTAACATATTTAGTTTCAGAATGACTTGTTTACTTAAATTAATTAAGTTTATATAGAATTAATTAAGATAAATTGATTAGTTTAGTTAATTTATTTAGGATTATCTGATTGAATTAATTGGGTTACTTAGATTAATTATGATTTATTTTGTAGATTTAAGTCAAGTTAAAATGATTAATTAATTTAGGTTAATCAATTTTAAATTGCACCCTAAATCCATCTCACCCCTTTCTAGATTTCCAATCAGTTAATCCTATGGATTGTATGAGATGATTATTAATTTTATCTTGATTTAATTATAATTGTGAGCTTAGAAGTTTACTTAATCTTGTGTTAAATTCAGATTTACCTTCCAGTCAGTTAAACACATTTTTTTAAAATCAGCTTTCAAGTTGTGGCAAGGCAAAGGCCTTTTTGGTTATCGGAGCAACTATTACTTCCTTAGATAAAGCCTTTTAAAGAAATAGATGTTTAACTTTCTTTTTGGAAACCCTGATCTAACTAGCCCATGTTTAACTGGGGTAGCTTCAACTAGTTTCACTAGGTTGATTGCACCAGGTTGAATGATTCAACCTAGATAAGTTTTCAATCAAATTTTTCTAGCCTACTATCATCTCAATCCCTTTCGATGCTATGTTCCCAAGGTTAGGTTAACTTTTTTCTACCTAACCATTCTAGATTAAGTAAGAATAAAAAACTAATTATGTCTTAATGAAACAAACAAATAATTTATCTAATGAAAATGATTGTGTTGTTGGCTTCTCCTGGATCATGATCCGGATGAGGTTTGGTCAGATAATGAATATGATCATTGGGAATCCAATATATGTTCAATTTGACTTTTTAAACCAAATCGATTTTATAAACCCATGCTTCAGAATGGAATTATCTTCTTTAAGTTGTTAGACTTTTTGAGGTTCCGACCTAAACTTGATCAGTTATCAAACTCGGATTAGTCTGCTCCTTAAGGAGTTTAATTTCATTGAATTCTTCTAATTTATGATTTAAGTTAGAAATTACGCTAAACAAGTCAGATCATTTAGTTGTACTTATATTGAGATTGAGCCCTTTAGAAATGGATACGAATCCGTGGCTTGATTTAGATTCGACTTTTGATTCGAACTCAATTTCGAACTCAGTTCTAGCCATCATTACCAAGTGGCTGCGTTGTTCTTCGGAGGAGGAGGAGGACGAAGAATTGTCCCAAGTCGCTTTGAGTATCTTTTTTATCTTTTGATATTTTTTCTTTTTTAGTTTTGGACACTTGGCTTTGTGTGCTGAATCCTTTCTTCTTTTTCATGAATTTCTAAACAAGGTTGACTAGTTCAACGATGGTTTCATTGTCATCATTGGATTCAGACTCATTTGATGGTTCAACCTTTTGCTTATTTTCTCTGACTTGATTTATAAAAAGAGTCATACATTTCTTGGCCTAACTTATGTTAGTCTGTTCATGGAGTTCTAGTTTTGAGAATAACTAATCTAAACTTATCTTAGACAAATCTCGGGAGACATTGTATGCATCGACTATCGATGCCCACAAGTTGTTTCTAAAAAATGCTTTAAGAATGTACCTTATTATATTGTGATTTTCTACGGTCTATCCGATAGTATGTAGCCTATTGAGTATTTATTATAGTCGGGCGTGGAGTTGACTAGTCATTTCATTTTCTTGCATTGTTATATTATACAAATTATTTAGAAGCAAATCACGTTTGCTTAACTTTTTGTATTATGTTCCTTCATGAAGCTTTATTAGCTTGTTCCACAAGTTCTTGACGCTTATGAAGGGGCCGACTCAACTGAGCTCCTCCTTGGTCAAACCACACTGGAGGGTTTGAGTCGCTTTGGCATCAACTTCCACTTGCTTCTTCATGATTGGGTTCCAGTTTGCATAGCCAATTGGACTTCCGTCTAAGTTTATAGGACCATGAATCTGATCTGGATGATCTACATTTCCACCTGAGTTTTCAAGTGGTACTCCATACGGCTCTCCTAGTACCTGAAATCATCTCTGGTGAAGAGTGAGGGACGTGCAGTGTTGTAGCCCTTTTGATGTGTCATTCAATCTAGCACACAAATATAAAATAAATAAATAAATAAATACTTTCCAAGACTTGGTCTTGGATTAGTAGTGTTGGAAGAATGGAGTTCCAAAATAAAACACTTGAATGGTGTTGCACCAAATTTGGGCAATTTCAAAAAATAAAAATAATTTAGTCAAAAGAGGCTGACTATACAAAAAGCAAATGAAAAACAAGCTCGATTGGTGATTGCACCAATTTGGAGTACCCCGCTCTGATACCAATTGTTGGATCGAGAAAGTGCTAAAGGGGGTAAATAGTGCGCTTCATACACATTCAAAAATCATTTGAATTCAAATCGTTGTAGTGGAAATAAAATAAATCAACAAAAAATATAGCTGTTTTACTTGGTTCGCAACCTCTTGGCTACTACTTCAAGACCCGCAGTTAGTTTGACCGCTTACATCGGATAATTACTATTCATCTTTTTCTCGAATGAGAAGAAGGTTCGTTTCTTTATAATAGTAGGGTTTGGTAACAAACCTACCGATCCTTAGTATGCACAAAAGAAATATAAAAGGCAAAGTAGTAATTAATAAGGAGTTACCAAAGGCTAGGCTCATTAGAGCTCGTAGCGATTTCGCGATGTCATTGCATCATTGAAGCTTGAGCACATCATCTTGGGGACTTGGATTCATAGAGTAACACTTGGACGACCGAGGAAGAAGTTCTTTTTCAGCTCTAGTCAAACTCTACTTTTATAAGGTGATCTGGACGTTTGGATCCACTTCCGATCGCCACCATCGAGGCCAATCTGATCCGATCTCATTGTTGACCTATCCATTTTGAATGGTTGGATCCCTTCCGGGCACTTGCAATGCTGATGTGGCAGCTACTGAATCAGACTTCACTTCGATTATGACTTACCATTTTTCAAGTGCCTGAATACCTTCTGAACGCTTGGACGATGACATGTACCGATCAGTCAAAACCTGCCAACTCAGCTACTTATTGTGTTCTACCCCATCTAGATGCCTAGAAGCATTCCAGGCGTTTGGAACACTTCTAGGTGTCTAGATCTCCCTGAGCCAAAACTTTAGTTTACGTTCCAACTTATGTTCCCTGCATTACAGTGTTAGCACAAACATAGTATAATGAGTATAAATGATAGCTTATAACTGCTCGATCTTAACTTTCGCTCTCCTGTGAAATCTTAAGTTGGACCGACGTCCTCACTACTCTACTCAGGAGAGTTTACCTAATGCCAAATATTGATCCACCTGACATATTTAGACTTTTGATCATCTAATCTTGACCCTCTAGACTTCCACTAGACCTCCGATCCTTGACTCCGTCTAGACTTCTGCCTAGTGTCCTCGACCCCCAGGTTTTCCTATCTAGTATTCTCGCCCCCCAGGGCTTCTTGTCCGATGTCCTCGATCTGCCAAATCTTTCTACCTAGTTCCTCAGACCAAGACTTCCTTGTCTACACCGACCAAGACTTCCTTGCCAAGTCCTATCGACCAAGACTTCCTTGCCTGTCTCAACTAGGACTTTCTGCAAACTTGATAAACATGTTAGATCACAAGTTACTTTAAATTTACCCTTTACTAATATCAAAATTTAGGTTCGATAGTATGGTGCTTCAACACCAACATCATATGTCATGGAGTGGAAATTGCGGGGTTTCAAACCATGTAAAACAGTGTGTATTATGTTTTTATTCTTATTTGAATTGTTTGTTTTTATATTTCCACTACACTAATTCAAGTTGTAAACAATAACACAAAAGAAATCTAAAAGTGTCTATTCACCCCCTCTGGCCGCTACTAACCATCATACAATTATGATCATCATAATGTTCAAGTTTACACCTAAGTTGAGTACCATTTTCCAAGTACAAGTCTCTTAATTCACTTAAGAGTTTACCTTACATCTCTTGCACCATGAGGTCGTCTATCATAAGGCTTCTTGTCTGCTTGCTCCACGTGCCTCCTTGCTTGCTCCACATGCCTCCTTAATACTCCACCTTCAACTTAGTTATAGTCTAATGTTCCTCGTTCTACGATTCCTCGTATGTCTTAACTTATTATTCTTCAATCTATTTTGAACCTTGAGCTATCGAGCCCAAATTAACCTTGGCCATGCCAAGTTATCTCCATTTGTATATCCACTAAGTCTTAGATGACTTTAATACACATATCAAATACATAAGAAACCTAATTTAAACTTTCTACCCAAATATCAAAACCTAATTCTAATCACTGAAAGCCTCATTGCACTGACAAAATGTTAGTGGTGTAAGAAGGGTGATCAGTAACTTCCATAGCAATTATACATTGGTGACCCTTTATATATTAATAAACAAATTGAAGAAACCACGAAGAGATTAAAGTTTCAATTTGATACGAATCCATAACCTTTAGGGCAAAAGTGTGTGATGTCTTTAAAGGACTCAACACAACAAATAGATTGATAGAGATTCAAGAAAGTATTTAGTTGTGGATAAGACATGAGACTTATGCTCATTAGTCAAACACATGAAAGTTACATAAGTGACCCATGTTATAGAGAAGGAGAGGATTTTTGTGTGTGATTATGACTTAAACAAGAAGAACAACAAAGGATTGTTATCAAAATTTTAGATGATAAGTTTGACGATATGATATCTTTGGACAGAGATAGAGCCATGTAAGAGTAGTCTTGGGCTATAGCCCAACTCTTTCGTGGCTCAATATTTATAATATTTTATTTAATATTAAATTTTTTTTAATAAAATTAATTAATTAATTAATTGAACACAAAGTGAAAGTGTTGATTTAAAATCATATTAGGATCAAACAAAATCTATTGAATAGGCGCGAAGATAAAGAGAATGTTGATTTAAATTAGGGTTGATTTGGATTTACTTTGGTCAAGTTATGATCAAATTAAATTTGATTGGATTAAATCAGTTCAATCGATTTAAAACAAATTAAAAAATCTTTGAAAAAACTTATTTTCTCCTCTTTTTTTATTTTCTTCCACATACGCAACTTCACTCCCACCGTCTTGTAAGCAATTTAAAGTTACCTATTTCGAGAAAATCCGACTTTTATTGCTCGCATCGAAGGAATAATCACGTAGGACAGAAAGCTCCTCGGATTTCACCAACCAAATCCTCCAATCAGTGTTCCTTCTCTTACTCTTCTCTCCAACGCAGCACCTCTAGACTTGGACGCATCCACAGCGCTGCCTCTCCACTCTGATCAAGGCTTTCCTCTCCCTATTAATAGGGAGAGGTCGCATCCTCCACAGAGTGTACAACATGCACTTCGTGGCGAGCGTGGTGGTGGTGGGCAGTTATGGTAACTGCTTACATCTCCCATTCGTCCAAGTGAAGCCACAAAGGCAAATGGTCACAAAGACTATTAAGAGATATCTAGCCACGTAGACTAAATATAATCGGAATGCACAGTCACATAGATTGTAAGAACAACCAATTCATACATAGGAAAATGATTCGTGTGACAGCAAACACATTGAACATTCATTGCTAAGAAAGTTATTACACCTTATATAGCTGCTCATAGAGCGATTAATGCTAAGAAAAATTGTTACACCTAACTTATCCGCTCTCCAAATAGTACATAACTATTTTTCTGAATGACACACAGTCATTTATCTGATGGCTCACAACCATCATCCAGGTGGCACCTAGCCGTTCTCTAGTGATACATAAATCACTCTTCTTGTGGTACATAACCATTTCCTGGACTCATTATGTCTTGCTATTTATCCAGATTAAATAATATGTATTTACATCAATATGAACATCTCTAATCCCTCAATTTGACTATCATGTCAAGAGCATGTTTCATATCTCTAATATTCACAATCATTTCTATACATAACAGAAATGGGTCGACCAGTGAATATTCTCAAAAAGATGTAAATATATTTAATCTTCCTTTTTAGCTTGAATCTATTCATTTTAATCAGTCGCTTTCCTAGTCATGCTCCATAGACCGAATCATCCATAGTCATAGGTCTACATGCTAAAGTAGCAAACCCTGATTAAAATTTCAAGTAGACAGCTAAATAGTCACTTAAGGTAAATACTGAGATCAACATATAATCTCATAGGGCTCACATAGTAAAGAAGCAGGGATTCATTCTCTTACTACCCTTATTATCGTCTTAGCACATGCGGTATGAATCACATGCTACGATGTTATATTCTTTATGAAAAAGAACGTAAGTTTTTCTCCAATCAACATCATACAGATTTTGATTAAGACATTCTCAATGTTTAATCCTGAATCCAACATATGAATTCTTATCTGGCTTCAAGAAGGTTTAGTAAATGGTGAGATCATTTACTTCGATCATTAAATTTTAAATGATCTTATCTTGATTTCCTTATCAAGGCGATCCTAACTTATAGTAATGTAACAATTTTACAACTACATAAGCCAAAAATTACATGAACTGAACTATGAGCATCAATCTTACCTCTATTCATACATAACAAATAGAGATGATTGTCTATGTGAGAGAACAAATCACTATCTGCCAACATGCTCATCGCGATCTTATCTTAAGAATGTAACCTTTTCACATACACTGAATAAATTATGGCTTTTTTACTCAATCAAATTACAATATCTAATTGTCAAAAATATTATTACATTCTACGAAGTCCCATAGACTTTACATGTTCATTGAATGACTTTCTAGTCATTGGCTTAGTAAAAGGATCTACAAGCATAACTCTTGTAGGGATATACTCAAGAATCACTTTCTTTTTAGCAATAATATCCCTCACAAAATTATATTTGATAAATATATGCTTGCCCTTGTTGTGATATTTGGATCCTTTGAAAAAGCTATAGCAGCTTGACTGTCACAATAGACAGTAACTAGACTCCCACTGTCTTCAGCCATCTTCAAATGCTTCAGGAACCTTCTCAACCAGACTGCTTCTTGCACAGCTGTTGAACATGCCATATATTCAACTTTCATAATTGATAAGGCTACATAAGCCTGTTTCTTGCTGTTCTAAGAAATGGCGCCACCATTCAGCAAGAATGCATAGCCTGATGTGGATTTTCTATCATCAAGGTCCCTAGCCCAATCTACATCTGAATAGCCCTTCAGGTTCATATTTGATCTTTGAAAATAGAGACAATAATCTGTCGTCGCCTTCAGATATCTGAAAATCCTTTTCACTGCCTTCCAGTGTCTCGGTTTGACTAGAACCGGCTCACTAAGCCAACAGCATAGCTGATATCGGAACGTGTACACAACATAGTATACATTAAACTACCAATAGCACTGCATATGGTCTTTTCTTCATTTCGACTATTTCATTAAGAGTCTTGGGACACATACTCTTGCTCAGAATAGTACCTTTCACAACAGGTGGCTGTTCAACATTGCAATTAGACATGCTGAAATGTTGTAACATCTTATTTATATATAACTCTTGAGACAGACCCAAAAGTTGTTTAGATCGATCCTTGATGATCTTTACTCCTAAGATGTATTCAGCTTCTCCCATATCCATTATGTCAAACTGTGATGAAAGCCACCCTTTG
>JBBMKF010469731.1:0-10643 GCA_037834155.1 Curcuma caesia | reverse complement strand
CTAAATTACTTGACGGGGTGAGCCAACCCGGTGGGCCTAACTCAACTTGACAGCTATAATGATAAGCATTTCACACTTACATTTCGAAGAGTTAGAAAAACATTTTCAGTGCTGAGTTCTTGTGATTTGCATTCTTGAGTAAATTCTTTTAAAATAAATAGAGTCAAATTTTAATATTGACTTTACTTAATCAATTTTGTAAAAAGGTGGAATCTGTCATCTTAGCGACCCCGTATGGTCGATCCCACAACCATCTGTGAGGAGATAAATCGAGAAACTACAGTTGGTCACGACGCAGGAGAGTATTGCATGACTTCGTCAGGATTCGAACTTGACTTTACTTAATCAAATTTACTATCATTTTGTTGGTGCATGCTCATATTACACCACCTTCATCATCAGCTTCAACATTGAACCCGTCCATTAGATGGAACCGGATCAAACACGTACGTTTTTGCCACATTCAATCTCATGCGACCACCGCAAAATGCCACCTTGACCGATCCCTGGATCACCATCACCACAAGTAACGAACAGACGAGGACAGCCCACGACCGCACTGCATGCGTTACGTTAAATGCTCGCCAGACGTCGTATCGATCCGACGTGTTCTGTTCGGTTCGATTCGAGCCAAACTGGACCCTTCTCCTTTCTGCTTTCCTTTATCTTCCCCGTTGCATGCGGACAGCTCCCGCCCAACCACCATTCACATCCACCTTCTCTATTCTTCTCGCATTTCCAACCAATTAATTAATTAATTAATTATACTTTTTTTTCTCGTCCACAGTTGGTGGAATGTCCGCGTGACCGCGAGGTGACGCCGCACCAGCCGCTCGCCCAATGGCGTCTCGACGTGCGTCGAACGTCCGTCCCTACCAAAGGGTGTGCGAGCGGGTCCCGTTGCACGCGTTCGATTAGGATAAGTGCCACGCCGCCGTGTTTTCATAGATATCGTTTATGCTGACGTGTCGCGCTGGAGTCTGGACAAGCGTGAGGTGGACCCACAACCGAACGAGACTTGGTTCCTCACGGAACTCGGTGGCTGGTGCCTCCTGTTGGTGGATAAGAAATAGAGGTTGGCGGTTGTTGCCCTATCGACAAAGAAAAAGATAAGGGTGTATTTAGTATTTATATATCGCAAACTTTATTCCAAGTATTTGTTTGCTACTTGATTTAAAATATTAAGTTGTTTGATATATCATGATGGGCACGGCACTTATGATGATGCCTTTGTTTGTTATCATGGATTTTTTAAAATTAATTTTGAGATAAATTAATTAGTTTAACGACAAAGAAGAACTACGAAGAAAACCATTAAAATTGTGGTATTTTCTTTTTGTTTAGAGTGATTTTTATCTTAGAAAATAGGCATTCTATTTTAAAATATATTCCTAATAATTATATTTAGTCCTAATACATCGACCTAGTCTATGCTAAAAATTATCAATAGTGAGAAATAAAAAATATATTCATGATAATTTTTTTAAGTGCTTCGATTCCCATGATCCTCCATTGTGATTGTGATAGATATTATTGTTATTACGAATATTTTATATATTTCTCAATTGTTTAAAATTCGACCCATGGATTTTATCCCTTGATGTTTACGTACTATGTTAAACTTGTTAGTATTTTCCTTAATTTATCAACTAAAAGTTAAAATGTATTAATCGATTAAAATATTAAATTTATTGAATAATTAATCAAAATTAGCTTGATCATGACTATTTTATTTTTATATTACATGAACAAGAAAGTATCCCATGAATGGTCTTGTTAAGAACAGTAAGACAAATTTATTCAATAATGAGAATATTAAAAATATGAACAATGAATAAATCGGTAAGAACTAATAGAATCATCAATTATAGACAATGATTTTATTATTGATGACAAAAAAAAAAGCTTAGTTCATATCTTAACATAAAAATAACATTTTTCATGAAAAAATAAAGTCAAAACTAAAAATTTCATAATCAATTAAAAAAGAATTAATGAAAGAATCTTTTCCCTTGTAATTAAGAGGTCAAACTCATTCCTCATTCATCAAATAATCGATTTTTTCATAATTCAGATATTTAATTTTCATAATCGAATATTGATATTGCACTAATTAGTTGTTGGAGTGTCCATTACAATCTCGCCTGTTTAATCTTGTCTCTTTCTCGAAACTCTACTTTGCACCATTCCTACACGTCACCCCTCATTCATAACGATGAGATAATTAATTAGTGCAAGGTAGCCCTTTATTATCTCCACGTCATCCGGCTTAACCTGATTAATCCACTCATAATTGCATTAATTAGACTTAAACCACCAACGCGGTCCGGTCCGAGTTGGAGTAGGTTCAGGTCACTTTCCTAACACGTAAAGATGCGTGACCGACCCACCAACAAAGCTGTGCGCCTCCCTCCATTTGATTCTTTATGCGCGCACAACGAGAGCGGTTCGACCGACCCGGTTTAATTCGAGGATTAGCGAATTGTTTAATCGGAGTCAAACGAAACGCGGTTCGGTGGCATAGTCGTAATTAAAATTTTCCAGTTCCCACCTTTATAAGCGAAGAAGAAAGCGAGCATAAAGGAGAGGCCTTGACGATACTCTATCGCAAGCAAAGGGGAATTCGGAAGGCAGGCAGATGGCGACGACGACGATGGCGGCGACCACCGCGAGCGGTGCGATCGCCGGTTTCTTGATCTCCTACGTCATCGTCGCCGCGGCGGCGGCGGCAGCGGTGGCCGGGTTCAACACGCCGACGGTGAGCTTCAGCGACGGCTTCTCCCACCTCTTCGGCAACGACAACCTCGTCCGCGCCGCCGATGACCGGAGCGTCCGCCTCACCCTCAACCGCTACTCCGGTAATTAATTAATTAATTAATTCAGTCGAAAAGATTTTGCAATTTAATTTATTAAACGATCAGGAATTGATTGAGTAAGTACCCGTCGATCGTCAGGGTCGGGCTTCATCTCTACGGACCTCTACGATCATGGATTCTTCAGCGCGTCCATCAAACTGCCAAAAGATTACGCCGCCGGCGTCGTCGTCGCGTTCTATGTACGCCGTCTCTACTTACTATATATATATATATTCTTCCTTTTTCCTCCTTTTTCTATCTTCGCCGTCTCTACAAGTCAACCAATTACTTCAAAGACAAAGCAAAGTTTAAATCAGTATCATACGCAATTGCACATGACGAGAAACAGGCACACGGCTTTGTCATAAACAAAAATGCAATTCGCTGTGCTGCTGCAGCTGAATGTTGGTTGGATTGCGTGTTTGTTCGATAATTGTGCATGGGATTAATTAATCGTTAATTAGTTAATTGCAGACTTCGAATGGGGACCTGTTTCCTAAAAACCATGATGAGTTGGACTTTGAGTTCTTGGGGAACGTGAAGGGAAAGGACTGGCGGATCCAGACCAACATCTACGGCAACGGGAGCACCGCCCGCGGCCGCGAGGAGAGATACCTCGTCCCGTTCGACCCCACCGAGGCGGCCCACCGATATTCCATCTTGTGGACGCCCGATTACATCGTGTAATTGTTTGAATTCGTGATGTGTTTTGAATTGATTCCTGTTAATTAAATTAAATGCTGTGTTGACCGGCGGCCGGCGCCGCTTTCGTGTTTGCGTGCAGATTCTACATCGACGACGTGCCGATCAGGGAGGTGGTGAGGACGGAGGCGATGGGCGGCGACTTCCCGGCGAAGCCGATGTCGGTGTACGCCACCATATGGGACGGTAGCTCGTGGGCCACCGCCTACGGGCGGATCAAGATCAACTACCGGTACGCGCCGTACACGGCGGAGTTCGGCGACCTGGTCCTCCGCGGCTGCCGCGTGGACCCCATCCGGCAGGCGGCGGAGGCGGCGGACCGCTGCGCCGAGTCGGTGGAGGAGCTCATGTCCGCCGACTTCGCGCTGCTCACGCCGCGGAAGCGCGCCGCCATGCGACGATTCCGGGAGCGCTACATGATCTACTGCTTCTGCTACGACCAGCACCGCTACGCCAACGTCACGTTCCCGGACTGCGACTACGTCTCGGCGGAGCACAGCCGGTTCGGGGAGTGGGGCGACAACAAGGTCCCTCCCAGGGAGGTTCGAGCGCGGTCGGCGTCGCGGCGGCGCAGCCGGAAGCCCAGCTCCGTCGTCCCCGCAGGCGATGACCTGAAAATTCTAGATTGATCAGTTAGAAATTCCGACGTATGCTTTACTTTGGTTACATCTTGATAGAATTTAATTTGTTGATTCTTTTTTGTGAAAATAAATAATTTATAATTAAATCCCATGTAAAGCAAAGCATATTGTACTTGTTAACATCATACGTTGTGCTAATAAATAATTTTGATGAGATTTTGTTTGCATGAGCTTATCGACTAAAGATGTGATGAAAATGTCGTATAGTTTAGTTGGCGGCTTTGATGGGATAGACCCATCCATAAAGGCGGCTTGGTTTGTGGTTTGTGAACGGATGGTATGGTTGGGCATCCGCTATGGCGCGTGGTTTGGTAACGGATGGTCTGGTCGGGCATCTGCTATGGCGTGCGTCGCTAGGTCTTCTCTTGTCCCATACGACACAATCGTCACCGTCTTTGTGGGTTGGGTTGCAACGTGGAGTTGTCGAAAGGCCGTCATTTATTATATCAATAATTATTTAGTGCACCTGAAAGCGGATTAAATTTGTAAACCATGATTCTGGGTAAAAAATTTAAAGAAATTATTAAAAAATGAGGATTTGAATCTTATTAAGAATGAATATTTTAAAAATTAATTTTTAAGTGTGTGTTCTGAATAAGTGAATGAGGAGAAGGTTATTAATTACCTAATGAAAAAAATATTAGGACTCGTGTGAACTAAAGATGGATGAAGTTTGATGGTTTCGTTTTGATTTCGTATTCATCGTTTGAATGCACAATGAAAAACTTGAATCAAATTTGACGTCATATATACAACATTAAAATTTTACTTAGTTAGCTACCTAGTCCTAGCAATCTATCGTTACTAAACATTCTCATTTTTAGATATCTTTTGGAAACGGAGAAATTTCTTATGATTTGTTCCTATAAAAATATAATAAAAAAATAAGAAGGTAAACACAAATAAAAGTGAAAATAATTTTACACAATGATCTTTATTTTGCTTATTTTTTTGTCGCTTTGGATTACTTCTTGATGGTAGGAAATGTGTAGCACTTCGTCTCCAACCTCTCAAGAACCGACTTCAAAAATCTCCCTGAAAGCTTTTTTTATAGCTTTTAGGTCTGGGTTGATTTCCTCCAATCAGTGGACTGAACTTACCCATCAATCGATTGATATATTGTAGATTAAAATGTTACTCTGACCTGTCAACTTAATGACTCCATCTATCTCAACATCAATTGACTACTTATTATCATCAGTCGACTGTTGCTTAATTAGTCAAATCAATATACTTTTGTTTCATTCCTGATCGACATTCGTCGACTAATACCCATCATGAGTCAATTGATATAATCATTAGTCATTTGTATTATAGTAATTTACTATAACAAATTACTGCTCATGATCATTATTCGACATTGCTACAACATTACTGTAGCACTATATTTTTGGGATTTCATAGTTATTAGTTGATTGATATACTCCATCAATCAACTAATATTCTTGTTTAATCTTATCAAAGTCAAATTCTCATCTTATTTAGTATCCAGTTGACTTCAGTCTACTAGGACTTCCTTTATTTAATATTTGATCAATCTTGACCTGTCGAGACTTTTCGTCGCCTAGTATCTAATCAACTTTGATATGTCGGAACTTTCTCGTTGCCTAACATTCAATCAACCTTGATCTATTAGGAATTCACATCTCATGTCAACTTCTTGTTAGACTTCCAACTGTCAATTGTCTGATCAACTATGATCCATTTGAACTTTCTTTTTTTGTCAATTCCATATTGAACTTCCGACCGCCAAATGTCTGGTCACTCATAACTCACTTGTACTTCCGATTACTAAATGTCTGGCCAACTATGGCTCACTTTGACTTTCTATCTCATACCAACTAACATACTGATCAAACATCAAAACTTAACTCGAATCAACTCGAGTTTGGTCAACCTTGACTAGATGTTAATTGCATAAACAAAAAATAATAGGGTTGTAAATGATACATATCAAATCTAATAGGGCTATAAGTAAATTAGATATTCTTAAATAAATTTAAAATGTATTTTTGTATGAGTTTATTTATATTCTTTCAATATATAAGGTCAATTAAATAAATAATCTTGAATATTTTATTAAATTAAATGAACAAGCTTGAGTATACATGCATTTAGCTTGTATTTGTTCATGACTATGTTGGGATTGTTAACGCCATTAGATGTGGTAAATAGTGATTCTCGATTTCCTCATTTGGATCAATCATGTGCTTGTTTATAAAACGTTAATGGGTAGTGGAAAGTAAATGAAACAAATATAAAGCAAAACATAAGCATACAAATTGATTTTTAGGTGGTTCGAACCCTTGGTTCCTACTCCACGATCTAGCTATTGGTGCAATCAATATCTGGTTAAGGTTGACCAGTTAACCAAGCTTTAGTTGACCCGAGTGGAGTTTCGATATTTGATTAATATGTTTGTTAATGAGAGTGAGATGATAGGTAGAAGGAGAGTTTGTCAAAAAGGGAGATGTTCCTGTTGAGATCGGCTTCCGGACGCGCCGCCGGACCAGTCAGCATGCAGGGGAAGAGAGGGGGTGCAACCGCCGGAGAGGGCCTTCACACCGAGGAAGGAGAGAGGATCAACCACCGGAAGGCCCTGAAATATCACAGGAGAACAAAGGTCATCCTAGCGCCGGGGGTCCCCGGACGGCCACTCCGACGCTCAAGTCAGCCCACAGACAGAGGAAGAAGAAGTACAGTAAAATCAAAATACTGTAATGAAATGCTCAGTCCAAAAAAGAGAGTGAGAGAGAGAGCGGACCCCTCTCGAATACCTTCTGTGGCCTCTTTTATAACCTTGAGAAGATCTTGATGAGATCTATGCTGATGAGACATGGTCTTTGGGGGAGATCTTGATATGACAAGATATGGTCTTGAGAAGATCTTGATAAGACCTTTTCTGACAAGACACAGTCCTCATTTAATGTTTGTCAAAGTCGTTTAATAGAGAGAGAGAAGGTCGCTTCTAACAAGTCACATCCAAGTTAAGACTTGTCAAATCTGATTATTCTCCCTTGTCAGTCGGAGGTATGAGTGCCGAGGGATGTAGCGAGACTGACTTGTGACTGAGGAGCAGAGCTGAGCTGTTGAGTGGGCTGTGGCAGGACTGAGCTGTTGAGTGGGCTGAGTAGGGCTGCCGAACCGAATGGGCAGGCTGTGCTGCCGAGCCGAATGGGCAGGCTGTGCTACCGAGCCGAATGGCAGTGCTGGGCTACCGAGCCGAATGGCAGTGCTGGGCTGCCGAGCCGATTCGACTGGGTATAGTGGGTCAAGTCCTAGATGACCGAATCCGTGAAGGGGAGGGGGGTTATAACACCCATAACAGGAGATTATCAGTGTAATCGACCTCGAGTCAAGTTGACCAAGATTGATTTTGTTGGTTGAGCATGAAGTCAAGTGGATCATGGTTGATCAGACACTTAACTATTGAAATTTAAATGTCCAAGCATGTCAAGAAGACTAGATGTGCAACAATGATGAAGTCCAAACAAATCAATGAGGATCAAATGTTTGACAATGACGAAGTTCTATCAGATCAAGGTTGATTTGATGTTAAATGAGTAAAGTCCTAATAGGTTCAAGTCAATCGAATATTAGGCAAGGATGAGACTGCATTGTTGGTTTAATCGACCTCTAGGATTTTGATGTTTGCTTAATAATATATTTAATAGAGTTTGATCAAGGTTAACCTAGTTAAGAGAGAAGTCTAATCAGGACAAAGTTAACTAGATTACTAGTAAAGGGAAAAGTTTAGTCAAATCAAGGTTGACTGGATGACTAGTAAAGGGAAAAGTTCAATTGAGTCAAGGTTGACTGGATAGCTAGCAAAGGTCAAAGTCAAGTAGGTTAAGGGTGACCAGATGTTTGATAAGAGAAAAATCCTTAAGCGAGTGATGTTGGGATCATCCTAATGCAATGTGCGTATTCTCACATTTCGAAAACGTGCGCAGTGGAAATAAATAGATAATTAAACTAATTATTATCATACAGCACACGCATGCATAAGCAGGAAATAACAAGTACAAGACATGTTAGGAAATTAAAATTTTCTGAATAACTATTATTCTACATGCACAAATAAAATTTACAGAATAAAAGATTATTCTGCTCGTACCTCACGGATGATGTTTGGATAGTAGTCGACTGTTCATAGTCAAACCAGAGTTGATAAAAGCTATGGACGAATCTAGAAAAAGGAGGTGAGCTAGGCTTTGGATGTGGAAGAGGAGTGAGCTAAAAAAAACTTTTTTTACAAAAAGACCCAATATATAATAAATATAATAATGAAAACTTTTTATATTTTTTTATAATAAGTAATAAAAAAATTCTTTAGACTATCCTAGAGACTTGGACAACTCTTAAAAAAATCTATCCTTAGTAAGAGACATTCTGTAAGTATAATGATCGAATTCAGTAAAGCAATTGATAGATGATGATGAATAATCAACTGATAAACAAAAATCAATCTCGACCTAAAGGCTATAAAAGGAGGGCTTTCTGGAGGTTTTTTCATTGGTTCTTGAGGGTTTTGGAGACAAATGTTGTTGTATTTCTATACCTCAAGAGGCAATCCAAAGCAACTAACAACGATCCAAATCAACCAATATACTTTTATTGTTTGTATTTGTATCTTTGTTTTGTGTCATATTGCTTGTATAACATGTGTTATAAAAGGTTTCTTCACCTCCAAAAGGTATTTGACAAGGAAAGAGCTCAGTAGTGATTTTGCTAGAACGGTAGGTAGTAGAGTAGAAACTTGAAGTTCCAAACCACGTTAAACAGTTTGTGTCTCTGTGCTTGCCTCTTTTTTTGTGAATTGTATGTTTTGTTTCCGCTGCATATAACTCATTGTAGATAAGCACATAAATGACCATGATCAAATCGAAGCAAATTGTGAATTTCTATTCACCTCCTTTGACGACGCCATTGGTCCCAACACTAGCTTCCTAGCGTTAGCACTATTATAATTCCTTCTTACTAGCCATCTTCTGGAGATAAAACCTTTTACAAACACATATTTTTACAAGCAAATACAAGTTAAACTATAAAGATAAAGATGCAATGAATACAATACAAATAAGTAATTTACACATAAAATCTTTGTTTACTCATTGCTAGTTGCTTTAGAAATGCCTCTTAAAGGTCTGGAATGCAATAGCACTTTCCTCCAAATATCTAAGAACTAGCATGTGAAATCCTCCACGAAATCCTCTTCTATAGGATTGTTATAATCATTGAAAATCACCTAACAGTTGACTACTCATCTTCATCAGTCGATTATTCTTCCTGAATTTAAACATTGCACCTAAAGAACAACGATCTTGTAGAACAACATTGACTACAATAGTCAACTATTGCATCAACAATCGAGTTTTCAAATCAACTCAGAAACTCTCTATTTACTCTAACAGTGTCATTATTTAATTGTTCGTCTTCATTAATCGATTGATAATAATCAACAAGTTGATTAACGGAGTTTCAAACATTCTTTTACTCCAACAGTATCATCAGTCAACTAATAAACCATAATAGTCAATTGATTACACCGCAAACTTTCTTAAACTCCCTCAAACCTTTAATTCATGATTTAGGAGTTTATCAGTCAATTATTACTCTAGTAGTCAACTGATACCTTTGTTTCAGTTTTACCAAGATTGAATTCTCTCGTTGTATAGTATCTAATTTAAAACTATCAATTTGGGTTAGACCCGTCGAATTGGTCCGCCCTGTCAAATAATTTAAGTAAATTAGGTTGAAATTTTATTAACTCATTTTAAGGCAGGTCCAGGTGGGTTGATCTGCTTGGGCCTGCATGGGCGGGCCCGTGGTGAGCTCTCGCAGGTTGAGAAGAAAATTTCTTCAAAAATTTAAAACTAAAGTGGAAATCTCAATGGTTAATTCACGGGTTGAGAATAAAAATCCTCGCCCCGTCATATAAAGGGTTTTTGGTGGGTCGACTCACTCTGCCATGAGTTGGCCTATTTGACAACACTAAACTTGTTGATCTCAACCTAAAAGAACTTCTTTTGTCTAACATTTGATTAACCTTAACCTATTAAGACTTCTCTTAGCCTAGCATCCAGTCAACTTTGATATGCTGAGACTTTATCACGACCTAGTATTTGATTAATTTTGATAGGTCGGGACTTCATCATTATCTAACATCCAATCAACTTTGGCCTATCTGGACTTCTTTGGTCTAGTATCTGATTAACCTTAATTTGTCAAGACTTCACTATTATCAAACATTCGGTCAACCTTGACTGTCAAGACTTTCAATCTCGTGTCTAATATCCGATCAATTTTAATATGTTAGGACTTCATTCACCTACCTAACATACAACTGCTCAATTTCGACTTTTTTATTTTAAAGCAAGTTGTTCGTTTGATTTTTATTTATTTTTTAATTGTGTTTCAAAATTTAATTAGCCTTAAAACACAT
>JBBMKF010469711.1:0-10643 GCA_037834155.1 Curcuma caesia | reverse complement strand
CTCTGCGTAGCAGAGGTACTTATCTTATATTATATACAGTTAGTCTACGCCAAAGGGGCTATTTATCTTCTCGGGGCAATTGATCTCCTTGGGAATAACTTTATGGAGGGCGGAGGCCCTGTATATATATTTGGCACAGCGACGTAAAGGCAGCGTCGTAAACTTAAAACAAAACTGATCAGAAAGTCCACTTATCTCTTTGGCAACGGGTTTTGCTTAAATAAAGTGAATGGAACTTGACTTTATCGGAGCTCCAAAAAGAAAGTCTGACCCGTGACGCCTAAAAGCAGTGATGAGGCATCATTCATTCTCCATATAAGAGCTTCCTTCCTGCTATTCGAAAGACTGTAGAGTAGGAAAGAGAGAACGACAGCGCTAACTTCTATACTTCTCTGCCCACCAGCTAGCATAGCATGCCCTGATTCTCCACTCGCATTGATTGATCTTGCTCCCTCTTAGGTGAGCCCACCGCCCAGTTCACTTATGGTATGGGTATAATGAGCTCGACCGCTAGCACTTTCATTCCGTATTGGATTAGCCCATCCGTCCACTCTCCTCTCATTCGTCCGAGTCTCGTAGTCACTGTCCTTCGTCCCTTTAGATCCCCACGTACGCTTTGCCCCTCGTTAGCAGGTTAGCTTGTGAAAGTGAGTTCGAAGAGGAGTTTACATATTATTTCTCAACTGGAGATGTGGAAAGATAGAATTGCTTTAGAGAAAGTAAACCCTCGCCCCTGACCAGCCTCTCATTTCCCTTGCCCCCAAAACACATGAACTTCAATAAAGAACGAACGACTCCGGGCTCTGATCTCGGGTCTCCCCTGGATCCGGAATCTCAAGTTCATTCAAAGAATCCTACTCCGCACGAATCGAATTCATGTCCTCTCTTCGTAAGGCTGAGTTCCGGCTTCTGGTTCCGAGTCCTCATTGGAACGAAGTGAATCGTCCCCATAGCCTATCGAAGTTCCACCTTTTCCTTCATTCGGTGCATCGGTTCTGATCTTCCCTACCCACGCGTCTCACTAAGGGAAGGGATGTCTTCGTCCTCTGCTTGTTGACCCATGAACCATAGAAAGAAAGAGAAAAGGCCTAAAAGAAATATAAATGTAGATCTTTCCCAATATATATACAGGGTTGAATTGAACTTACTTAAGGAGGGCACGCAACTATACTGGTAATAATTTGCTGGCGACAGCGACGTTGAGACGGGCTAGGATAGGTCAGATTAGCCGTTAGAAGTGGTTTATAGCGAATGGAACTCCAGTTAGTACCTGCCCGGTGGTGTGATGTGATGTATTAAATTATTCCAGGCGCTTGTATCAGTGGACGAGTTCGAAGTGAAGTTCGAGAGCCGCTTCATTCCCTTGATCTTCGGTCTAGAGCTAGAGTTGGACAGGTCTTTACGGAAGAATCGGTCTCCAACGTGAGGAAGACACTCAGTAAGTAAGCAAGCTTCAGAGTGGACGTAGATCTGAGCTCTATGGTTCGATTCGAGGAGAATTTATTATAGTATGGCAGAAAGAACCAAGAGAAGAACTCTTATTTGACTAGCTAAAAAGTAGCAAGCAGTTGTGCAGCTATTCGTGCTATGCTAGGTGCGAACGACAGTGACGCGGAGACGACTCTTTCACCCATTGGATGAGCAGGTGCGGGATTGGATGTGATGACAGTTCTCTCTCGGGTTCTGTTCCAATCCAATCATTCCTGACTTCCCTACTCCCATTCAGTCTGCCCATGCGAAGGAGAGTGCTCCTCCCAAGTCTAGTAGGGGAGGTCTCTCTGATACTGAATGAGTGCCGAGCCGGACTCATCGGAAGAAAGTAGCTGGCTGTCTGTCTCTTTTCATTGGTCTTGGAGAGTGGTTGGTCTGAGGCGGACCTGAGCAGAGTAAAGATGATCCTAGCCAACTTTACGGAATATTGGATCGAAAAGAAGGAGTGAGTTCTGACTCCCTCTCGGCTCGAGGGAAAGAATGGCCTCTCTTGCGGATGTATTAGTGTATGCTGCCTTTGGTCTCAGAGGGTTTCAGTTCATGGTTCTGCTCCAGTGTTCAAGGTTCCGATGTGGAGTTCTTTCTCGGATGTAGGATGCCCGTGCCTATTTAGTCAGACCTCCCCCACTCTACTCTCTCTAGCTGGAGCCTGCTAAAGACGCTCTTTTTCTTTCACGTCGTTGCACTCGTTCCTCCTACTGACTACTGACTACTGGTCGGCGCTTTCCTCCGGCTATTTAAAATCTCGCTTACCTTTACGTCGCTGTTTTACGACGCTGCCTTTACGTCGCTGTGCCAAATATATATACAGGGCCTCGGAGGGCGGCTATAAGACCCCCGCCACCCAGGGCTCCGTAGTGGGCCTTCCATCAATAAAAGCTAAATTCAGTGGGCAGGAGCGAATGTAATGACGCAGAGCGGGCTTTACGCGGGCTAAATTTTATATAAAGCTCCAACTTTGGAATGAAATGAATCGCTCCACACTAGCGCTCCAACTTCGTACACTCGCTGTTCAAAATAAAGATCCACGTCGCATCGCAGGTCGCGGGCTTAATAAAGTCACGGGTTTGGAGCGAAGTGAATTGATTGGGTGTCTTTTGATTAAGTTGAACCGCTCCTCTATCCTTACCACTGAGGGACCAAGGAGGCGCTCTACCCTACCTTCCTAGACTAGAGTGGGCTTGGGCGCCTAAAATCAATATCTCTCGCTCATCCCTTACCTCTCGGGATCTTAGGGGGTAGCCTCGAGAATGAACTACGAATATTGGGCCCAAGCTCTTTGCCTCTTTTGTGGACACCTGACGCAGAGTCCCACCGGCAGACGAAGACTACTTATTTTCTTTTATTATCAATGCTTTCCAGGTAGCGGAGCTCACCGGCGCGGGAGAAGTTCGCCTGCTCAGCCTCATAACCTATTGATTAAGAGTTAAGAGTGAGTGGTAAACTAGCTACCTACCTGTCAATATGCTTCTCTTTCTGAGTGTGTACAAGAGAATGTGGTGTAAAGATAGGGACTGGAGACTCATTATTAGAAGCTGCAGCCATGAGCTTGCCCTTTCAACTTTATCATATCGCTTAACATAACAGTTACTGAATCTTAGGTGCAGACGTCTCACTCACATAAGCAAAGAAGCTATATAAAGAAGCCTCAAGGCTGAGCTCCCCTTCATCATTCCAGAAGTTCAGTTCAACCCTTCGGTAAAGGCATGTAAAGGAGAGAGCCAGGCTCCTTCGCTTCAATTGGTATTCGGAGAGGAGTGAGCATTCCTAGCAGTCCTTCTTTCTGATATAAGAGCCCTTTCCAGGGGCCTAATATAATAATAAGTCGATTGAATTCCTCTAAAGTCGCTGGCCTACCCTATCTCTATCCTCTTGGTGCTAAGAAGAGTACTGATTTAGAAGGGTCCAAGAGCTACTGGAACTGTCTTGTAGGAGAGGCTACCAAAGAAAGGACTACTACTGAACTAAGAACAAAGAAACCTACGAGAAAGAGCCGTAGATAAATAGGATACCCTACGAGGAAAGTTTGACAAGAACTCTTTTCAATTTCAAGGCTTTCGATTTCGACATCATTCAAGGAGCGTAGCCACCGCACTACCTATGGAAGAACTCATTTAGGATGCCTTTGCAGCTGGCAATGAACCTATCACTTCAGACTCAGGTACTGCACTTGCAGCTGGCAATGGAGCGGGCACTTCGGGCTCGGCAGTTGCTCTTTTGGAAGTTGCTTCTGCGGAGGCTAAAGTAGTTCCTAAAGTAAAGTCAGAATCCTCTGGTGAGGTTCTTCCTAAAGGAGAATCCTCCGTTGGGGCCCTCTATAAATAAGTTGCAGGTGCGGCTAAACTAGAATCCTCTGTTCCTGTAAGTAGCTAGGGATGCTGCTCCCGGAGCTGCTGGTAGAGCTGGCACTCCTGCTTTAAAAGTAGATAATGCTCCTGCTGTTGAAGGAAAGGAGAGCGCTCCTGCTGTTGCTTTGGCAGGTGGTTGAGTTGCCGATGTTAGTGAGGAAATTGCGGATGATGGGGTGGCTACTGAGCTATCAATTAGGGCTACCTTAGTTGCTCCTGGGGCAGTTACTAGGGTTGAGACTGGTACTGAGTACAGTAGGGATTCAGACTCAGGTACTGCCCTTGGAAGAGCTGGTCGCTTTTGAGCTGGCACGCACTTCCCTCGGGTGTTGAACGGGCACTAACTTCGAAAGTTGCTTTGGCAGTTGATATACGTGCTGCTTACCAGTAAATACTACTAGTGGGGCTGCTTTCCTTTGGAGGAAAGGATGTTCCGGCTGTTGAGGCTTTCGAGTAGATTTCCGGCTGGTGAGGCTTTCGATCTTCCTGCTCTTGAGGCTTTCGAGTAAAGGAGGGGGGAGCAACGCAGTTGCGAGCAACTCTGTTGCGAGCAATACAAACAGGAGGAATCAAGTAGCGAACTAAAAAGACAGACTCACACCAGCAGAATTAGACCTCGCAAAAGAAGCTGTAACTTGAGGCGCAGAAGAATTAGACCTCTCACTTGAACACTTATATTAAATATATTAAAAGGTTAGGTGCGCTTCGGTCTCCCCTTGTGCAGGTATGAGTTAACGTCATCAGGTCCAATCGACTCACCTTAATTAGCTGCAAGTGCAAGGTCAAAGGGAAGGGAATCAATCCGGACAGATAGAAAGAAAAACTATCCTACCTTAAGGGAAGGTGCGAATGAGCGAGTCCAGTTCTTCTTTTCCTTAAAGGAATGCTTTGGAAGATGAGGACAATTGCCCTACAAATATAGTAAATTCTTGCCTCCGAAAGATAAGAACCTATAAGAAATAACTCACTCGGCGCAGCAGAAAAGTTGGCTTTGGATACAATGCTTTTAACCGAGGTGTTTGATCTTCTAATTCCCCTGCACCTATCAAGTTGTTCGTTCATGGTTAGCTCCTGAGAGAAGGGAACTTCATAGTCCAGACTACCGGAAAACACTACCGGAAAAGAGGATCAAACCTTAAGGAGCGAATGTAATGACGAAAGAGTAAATGGTACACCATTTACGACCTTGCTGGAGACCTTCAAAGGAAAGCAAACCGAACCGAAGACAACCGGAAGCGAAGGGTTTAGAAGACGTGTGAGTTAATATTCGTTCATTCCAATAGAGCTAAAAGAATAGAATGCAAGGGGCTTCCACTATACTATCTTTAATCCGGTATGGTTCGACCTTAGTCTGCGGGAATGAAAAGAGCTCTCGAGGGAAGATTCAAACCCTAGCTTTATCCAAGGGAAGTTATTTAAACAACATTTTAGGTACACGCACCTGCTACTACTTTATGCATCCAGAATCAGACGACTTAGACCCGAGGAGTGAATGGAAAGAGGCAACATCCGGTCGCCGATGCATGCAAGAGAGAAAATGGAATTTTCCGTAGGAATGTATTAAAGGATATAATTTATTACCCGAAGGAAAAGAAAATACCCGAAGGTAAATAGTCAATAACTAGCCGCCCAGAGACATAGAAAGAACTAGATACTAGCCCCGAAGGAATGATATTTTATTCAAGGGAATAGCTAAGCGAACAGCAGCAGTCCACAGGTGAGAATGAAAGAAGTTCAAACTCAAAACTCTAACTCTCGCGTAAAGGAAAAGCAAGTTAAGCCGGAAAAGAGCGTAAAGGAAAAGCAAGTTAAGGCAGATCTTAGGCGCGTTGAGCTATACTATAAGATTATGAAAGATTATGATTCAAAGTATGAGATTGAAGTGGTTTTAATGCCCCTTAAAATAAAGAGTAATTTGTACAAATATTTGACAACGCGTAACGTAATATTATATCTTTTCTGCGCCCATATAGAAAGACTTTTTATGCCAAAAACCCATTCAAGGTATGGTATTTAAAATATGATTTTTTGCTAACGCTATTAAAATTGCCTATATTTATTGGGTTTAGGAGATCTCTCGTTACCCCAAACTAACTTAATGGCCTTTGCCCTCAAGCGAGAAAGTTTCGAAAGCAAAGAATAATTAGTTATTTCTTTTGTTTTTCTTTTTCGAATGAAAGGCTCTTACAGCTTGGGAGTTCACCCTAACGAAGATAAGCCGCGCTAGAACGCACCTGCTCGCATGTGTGATACCCGCATTCCAAAATGCCTACTCTAATATTAGCTAACGAAAATGGCAAGTCTAATAATAATGATTCAGTCTTCCTTTTTCCTCCAGCCCCACCCGGCTAAGTAGTTAATTTAATAGTGCCAATTAATTGGGCATCTAAAGATAGGTATTTATCGATGGGCATCTAAAGGCATCTAAAGATAGGTATTTATCGACCTTTACTTGAGTAGATAAAAATCTAGTAGTGGATAGATCTTTCGTAGTTGAATCAAGGTGAGGTGCATAAAACATAAGAAAGCAAATGCCCGTGCTTTTTATCCGATTATTCGCGTATCCAACGGGATAGGTTCACGGGATGGGTTCAAATATATGCGTCTCAAACTCAACTTTTTGAAACTTATTAGCTTGATTAAATACTTGAAACTTTCTCTTTTTCTTTAAAGTTTTTTTATCTTTAAAGTTTTGACTCCTCTTTATTCATTCCTTCAGTTTGTGATTGAATCGGCCCTTCTCTCTTGACTTTAATTTGCTCCTCTTTACATTCCTTCCTCACTAAAGTGACAACTCCTCTGATTCAAGTAACCGTCCCAAGCCAAGTTTGGATAAGCAAAGCAAGCAGTAGGCAAGATCCACTAAGATAGGTGTTCTGGGGATGGGATATTGTACCGTACCGATGAGCTCAAGCCTACTAGGCATTTGAGGTGATCAAAGATCTACTCGAGCAAAAGGAAAAGGAGAGGGCATCGTTAGATGGGCTCGAGCGAAAGCGAGAGGAGCTAAAAGCCGCGTATTTCGACTGTAAGGAGAGGTTTTCTCCAGACCCAGAAATACTCGACTGATAAGGGCACCCTTTGGTTTGGGTGGAGCTCGAAGCGAAGCGGAACTTATTATATTTGGCCCAAAGCCATGTTAGACTGGTGCTGGGGCAGATCTGTCGTAGTTTTGAATCGAACTTACTTAATCTGGGCACGACTGGTGCTGGACGAATGTAATATGTTTGACGTGGGAGATACTTAGAATTAGATATACTCGAGCGAGAACTATTATAAGTAGAAATTGGAATGCACTGCTGCTGCAGCTCTGAATCTAATGATGAGGAATTCCAGTTGAAAGATATCATGATCAGCTCATGGATTGGGGACCACAAAAGAAAGGCACTCACCTTACTGAGAGCTCTGGAAAACACACTTCTATATAACCTGGTGCCCCTTCTTCTCCCGCGTCTGTATAAGCAGCTGGTGCCTCTTCTTCTCCCGCGTCTGTATAAGCAGCTGGTGCCCAATTATACTAATAAGGTTCAGTTCAATTCAAATGAGTACGCTACTGGCACCACTGTAGAGGAGATCAACAGATCATTAGCCACTCGACTGGAAGGAGAGGATGAGGATGTAGGATTCCGGCTAGAAATACCCATTAAGATAAGACCATTCACGAGATCGACCCATTTAAGATAAAATAAAAGACCATTCACGAGCCATTCACGTATAATTTGTTCGAGGAGACTAAGTTCAAGTGATCTTTCAGGCATCCGAACCTAAGGAGGAGAGATTCAAGTTTAGCCGAACCTGTAGTAGTTGATGTAGTAGTTGAGATTCAAGCTTATGCTTATGAGTTGAGACATCTAGACATCTTTAGTATGCGATGCGTATCATTTCATTCCTTCCCTAAGTAGAGATTCCAGTCCCTAACTAGAGATTCCTGCTTATGAGTAGCGCTGGGTCTCGTATCCTTCCCTCCGATTCAAGCAGTTGAGACATCCTTAGTATGTTGATACATCTAGCGAGATAACTGAACACTGAAGTCCATAACAAAGTATAAACATAGTATTATACAAGTTATAAAGGATCACATTTGACTGAACTAAACTAGACCTCAAATATTTGAGTTCATACGGGTAGAAGATATACAATACAAAACAAGTTGTTGGCTAAAAAGTTGCTATTTTTGCAGTTTCCTGTTCCTGTTTTTTCTTTTCATGTATTGTCTTGTTTCCTGTCTTATAGTTGTTAGTTGTCTGGTGTTACAGCTACCTCCTAAAGGAGGGAACCTAACTCTTCTTTGCGTTGCTCTGATGGTAACGACTGACTCTAGTAATCTATCTTGTATCTCTTGGCTTGTATTGTTTTGCAAGAGTAATCCTTATTTGATGAGTAAACTTACTTCTTATGATGAGTAAACTTACTTCTTAATCTTATTTCTGGATAGGTCATTAAAATGAAAGACAGTTCTGATTTAGTAAGTAGTATTCATAGGTCATTAATAAAAGTTATGATTTAGCTAGGTCATTAATAAAAGTTATGATTTGGGACCCTTAAAATAATAGAATCTATAGGCACTAAACTAATATTTCAAATGCACTTAGTGCTAGACTTGACCAAGCCTGCCTTCCAAGCTTTTAAGAATCCTCACTTGATGAAATGATCTTTTCCTAAATTCAAATACTATACCGAGTAATAACACATAACATCAATAATTTATCTTGTATGCGCTGGTTAAGTTAATAATGAGACGCTTGAGAGTATATCTTTTATTTCGGGACGAAGACCCTGAGATGCTCGACGTTTACCGCCTTAGTGAATGGGGTTTAAAGATCCTTATTCCCCTACTATATAGACCGGCGAAGCAAAGATCAATATTATAGTACACTTATTTTAGTTATACCTTAAGCTAGGGTCAAATCTTTCCCAATATATATAGTAAGGGTTGAATAGAAAAAGGAGTTTCATTTGCTTATTTTAGGTGCCCTAATTTATTTAGCGATCCAAAGAATGGAGATATTATGACCCTCTAGGCATTTCTCGACATCAATATAAAAAAGGAAGAGGTAGCCCCATATTAATAAGTCTGGCTCGACTACTAAAAAAGAGGCATTTGAGGATATGAAATACACTCGACTAACAGGTAAGAGTCAATGGTGGTTCCCAAAGCCATATTAGTAATACCATCTTAATTTGCTGAGGGAGCACAACTTTTTCAAACTTCGGGACTATTTCCCTAATGTGAAAGCTAATGGTCGGCTCTCAAGTGCCCAAAGAAGCAGCAGCTCTGCGGAGTTGTCAATTTCGGATCCCATCTCCTTGAACAGAATAGATTCGATTGGCTCAGTTTGTTTGATTTGAATAAGAGATTCGTTGTCCTCCTTTCTTAGCTCTAGTAGAGTGCATTCCTTCAGGTGGGCTTTTGATATTCTTAGTGGTGGCACTTAGACTCAATCATTGGACAAAGAGCGCACCAATGAACAAAGATTGGCACTTACTCTTTCTTTAAGAGCTTCAATTTTAAGAAATCCCTTGAGCCTAATCCCTATAGTAGCTTAAATCATATGAGCCATATCCCAATAGTTGCTCAAACAGTCACTTGGATTGCCTTGCCCTTCTCGGTGCAGGACTTGATGGTAAGTTAAATGCATCTGCTGCTACGTAAAAGGTAAATAAATGCTCTGGGCATCTGCTGCTACGTAAAAGGTAAATAAATGCTCTATATTGTTGGGACATCTTGCTTTCGCAAGATTGAATATGCAATTGCTTTCTTTCGCTTAGGAAAATAGCATGATTTGTATTTTAGTAAGGGAGGATAGTATGACATGCTTTCTTTATTGCTTTCGCATAGTCTAGTAGTCGTGGAGGAACATCTATTTTGTTTTTTGTTTTCTTTCGAATCGACCGATGCGTCCTAGAGGAGTCGCGCACCATTCAACTGCGTACATTCTTTATGGGAAGCTAGAAGCTAATTCGATATGGGAACTAATTCTTTATGGGAAGCTAAACATTCGAGAAGCTAAACATTCATTCGATACGGAAAGTGTCGGATCGGATTAAACTATATTAGTTCCTGTTCCCCGACGTAGACTTACGAGGTAAGGAAAACTATAGCTATGACTTATGAGGTAAGGTAAGGACAGAGTTCGCTCCATCGTGACGAAAAGAAGCCGGTGACGAATGGAATCTGTGACGAGTAGAATCCATAGAAGCCGGTACAGGTGCTAGGTGCTAATAGCTATTAGCGTGGGGGGCATTTATTCCTGGCTCTGCATTTGGGGGTGGCTTGACTTTAGTGGGGGGCATTTTGGTGTTCATTTAGTAGGGCTACCTTTCCTTTCTTACTCCGCATTCAGAGTCGTCCACTAATTCCACTAGATCGAAGGCGTCAGAGTCAACGAGGACTAGAGTGCCTTTCGGGTGGGTCTTTACTCGCCTTTACTCTCGGGAGCAGGAATTCAGTTCTGGAGATGACAAGTGTTGAGGATAAGGTTCAAATGTAAACTTGACCCCTATACCCCGGGTATTGAAATCGCGTGAGTGAAGAAAAGGGAGTTTGATTTCGGGTAAGGAAGGAAGTGGATTGTGAAAAAGGGGTAAGCTACGAGCAGCATGCCGACGATGGCCTCGGAACCTTAATGGTGGGCGTGGGAGAGGGCCAAACTCGTAATTAGATCTTTCGTAGTTTTGAATGAGAAATTGCTACGCAGAGGAACTTATATTATAGTATGGCGGATAATTCGGATTAGTCGTAAATAGCCCCTTTGGCTATAATTGACTTTTATATTAGGCCCCAAAAATCTAGTAAAGGAGATA
>JBBMKF010469701.1:0-10644 GCA_037834155.1 Curcuma caesia | reverse complement strand
TGGGAAAGCAGTAACCTATTAGAAACTACTGGACAAACTCGAGAGGTGATGATACAAACATCAGGAGATAGTTGAAAAAAAATGATGCTGGGATCCAACTTGACTGATGGTATAACTTGTCAACTTGGTTGCAGTTCTAATTGCATGCCTTCAGTGGTGGTCGCATACATCTAATAAGGATAGAGAAACAGAATGCTTGGAAGCATGAAGAAAAAGATGAAAGGTGGTAAGAAACACATGCATTGTAATACTCCATTCACATAATGAATCAAATATCTTTCATCATTAAATCAGATGATAGCTAGAATGGTCAAAGGTTTATTATACCAGATCCAAACCCCAGTCTTGTTAGACAAACTATGCAGACAACTGTACCAGACTTCCCTAATGTAATGAGAGCAAAGAAAGGGACGAGAGGCATCAACCTGCTTGTCATTCTAAATATATATATAATGGTGTATTTGTCAAGTTGTAATGGATAAGATACAGACAGTTAAGAGGGGGCTACCTAGGATTGGAATAACCCAAACAGCTTCTCCATTAACATGGTATCAAAGCTGTTGATATCTCAGAACTAACTCCTTGGTAATTTCAATTGTGTTCTTTCCAATTCAGCATGATTAAGAGTGTATTGGAGCATTCAGCGTTTCACCTTCCATCTCATTAAGGAAAATATATCTTTCTCAGTCTTTATGCGATGAAATTATCATTAAAAATCACAAGGTTAAAAATATACTTTCATTTCTCTCAAATCAAAAACTAAAGTATTTTCTTAACATAAAAGTTGCTTATTCATGAGAAGACATTCACATCTCACAACACAAATATGAACTTAGATATGCTTAAAGATATGCTAAGAGCTAGCTCCATAGCATGGGTCCAAATGTCATTATGATGTCAGGACAAGGGAAATCATCATCAAATCCAAAGGTTGGCCAATAATTGAACTTTTTGACATGAAATCTCTATGTGTGATTAGCCAATATCTCAGGTCTCCATGCTATGTCTATTGGAAGAGAGCTTTAAAGATTCTTTGATATTTTAAGAATGCCCTAGGAAAACATCTCATATACTGTGAACAAGGTAATTATCAGATTTCTAGGCTACAATAGATGCAAATTTGGTAAAAGAAAATCATAATCTAATTTTCAGGTCAAGGACAGAAGCAGAATATAGCACTATACCCCAAGGGAGCTTATCTACTTAAATAGTTGATTGGATTGAAAAGTGCACAAGCTGTCATGCACACTCTTTCAAGAGAGGACCAAGCACGCAGAAATAGATACACCTTGGATTAAAAAAAAACTACAATAAAAAGGAGATCAATAATTTATTGGTTAGTTCCTATAATCAATTAGCAGATTTGTTGACTAAGGCTTTCAGAGGCCCTAGAACTTGAACAAACTAGAACTTTATAACATTTTGATCTAGCTTGCAGCAAACAGTTGAGAATATAGTTCATATATAACAAATATAAAAGGGTATATTTTCAAAGTTGCCATAAAATATGATAAATATATGTAAAGGCAACTACGAGGGTTGGAATAACCTAAATGATTCACCCATTAACAATTACTAGTCTAAATCAAACTTTAAATTTATCAAGAAAAAAATTATGCAAATGAAGGCGATTTGAAAATCATTTGTATGTAATAGATTTAGAATTTGGTTACTTCAAGACAACTTGTCAAACCTTATTATTTTGATCTCCTATAATTAATTATAGTATTTTTGAATTTCAAGAATTATAATCCAAATTTTATATTGTCATTTTCCACAATTTCAAGGCACATAGTTCATAGTTCATTGTAACGATGTCACACAAGATTCTTGCAAATATTTAGTTAGATTATGAACATTCCTCTATATGTCTATGTTTTTTTAAAAATATTTAATAGAATGCAACATCTAGTCTAATGGTGGTCAACATTTCTACTTTGTGATATTTTATCATGAAGTTATTGATCCTATGTGTATAGCCAATTATTTTGAAAATCATAGTAAATTTACTCGAACAGATAATTAATCTAGTACAGCATTAGACTACCCTACACAAAGTATAGTTTCAAATGTTAGTAGGATCTTAATCAAAGTAGCAAATTCATAGAAATAATTTAGACGGTAATAGAAGCTGAATAGCATCATTGAGGTTTCTAGATTATATGCACAAACTAATTTATATATCTTCAACTTATTATTATTTTAATATGCATTTTAAAATCAAAGAATCTCTCACATCCACATATTTTTGGGGTTTTATACTAAACTAATAAATTACTACATGTGTGTATAATAAATAGTAAATAAATAAGAATCAAAATGTTTATAAAAATTACCAATGAATTCTCTTCATAAAAACATTTAAAGTGCACATTTGAATTGAAAATTTAAGCATATAATAAAATATATTGAGTCAAGTTATCAAAAATATATTTACTTTATTCTTAAAATGTAAAAAATTAGAGTTGATGGTGATAATTCAATAAATCAAATAAACACATATTAAAAATAAAAATGTATGATAAATTTTCAATAAATCATATTATCAAATAATAGAAAATATTACTAATTAATATTGAAAATGCATACTAAAATTATTAATAACATTAATTCTTCCGTGGAGATTTAATAAACATTAGCAAAAAAATTATTGTTAGACTTTAGTATAGCACTATTGCATGAATGATTGGAAGAAATTAAAAAAATATAAACTTGGCATTAAACTAAGACACTTGGCTAGCTAGAATTGGTTATTCATAAAGAAGATAAAAATTCTATATGGCAACAAAATTGATGAATCTCTCTTTGCACATTGCATTTAAATATATATAGATTAACCCAAATATAAACTAGATTGATCCTATTCTGGAAGATACTCTATTCCAATAGCTATTGTGTTCAGATAAATACATACTATTTTGACTTCAGTAAGTCAACCGATTATTCAAAATTAAATTGCATATGCATATGCAGGCATACTGGACATACACAGGCTGATGAAGTACTGCATATTCATATCCAGCCGCATCAAATGCTTTATAACAAAATGCTACTTAACATATTATATCTATTATTTGGATGACCACACAAAAGCTACTAGCAGGGCAGGAAAAAGACAACACCTACCCTTCAACATGACATAGGTGTTTTAGAGAGCCAGCTTCTGCAACATACCACTATATCTCTTCCAGTGAAAGGAAAAAACAGAAATTCATTGATTCAAACTTTATGTGGTAATTGAGGAGCATTATCTTTGTTCAAGACACTACATTGAGATTCAGTAACCAACCACAAATTCAGTACAAGGCTACCAAGTCATTTTCCTTCCTCAAATACAGACAGATAGGCAAACAGAGGTCACTGAATTGTAATTTTCAATTCCTAAAAAAGTCTGAAGAGCAGATTTGTGTCCTATTTGACCTCAATATGAAAATGCAGGGAGTAGTTTTACATGACTGTCACTTAAGAAATCACTCCATGCTATAGGTTTCTAGTCAAGGGCATAACCCTCTTATAACTAGCCATTTCCTCTGTTTTATTTTTTTCCAGCCTAACTTATGAGCATGCATAGAATCATGGTTAAAAACTCATACCATGAAGACCGTGTGGTCAAAATGTATCATTCTAATAAATTACCAAATCTCGAAGCTATTCAGCACAAGTAATTTATGTTGTGTTGTTGTGTCAATCATTTAAATAGTTTTATGTCATATTACCATTTGATGCCTTTTGAAATTTTATTTTTTTAAGCTTTTGTTAATGCAATATAATGTTAAAATTGTACCATTGCATACGAGAGTTAGGAATATAAATGTGTTATCTTCTTATTCTTCTTTTGCATCTCCTTTCTCTTTCTCCATCAGCATCATATGTAGAGACACCGATACAGTATTTTTCCAGTCAAAATTCGAAACTTCCACACAGCTCAAGATTTTAAACCTTGTATAGAACACCCATCTTTATTTGTTGCACAGGGAAACAATGTGTGAGCAAAATGCATCAGTAATGTACCTCAGAAGTAAAGAGACATGGCAAATTCACACCATGTGAATTCTTTTTTTCATCTAATAAAGTCAAACAAAACATGAGATACCAGGTAGCATCTTTTAACTCATCTTCAATGATTCCTGGCATGGTCAGTAAACACCCTTCACTGGCATAATGGAATGAGCAAATTGGTCAAACAAAAAGGTATATACAAATCAGAAGCTTGATAGCCTAGATTCTACATCAGACCAAATGATTGAAAAAGACACGTAGTAGAGTAAAAAGATATTGGAAAACAATCGACTAGAGATAAAGATGTCTGCAGATTTATTCTCAAATCATACTATGATAGGTACAGAAGCTAAACCAAAATGAAATGACCTCAATCACCAAAAGAATCGCCATTAGCTCATACAACATGTATGCAATAGGTTATATAAAAAAGGAAAAAAATCATCAATAACATATGGCAGACAAGCACATTTCAGGAAGGTAACAAGGTAAGTCAAACAACAGACCTGCCCAAGAAGAAGATCACGCACATATACCCCCATTGTTGTAAGTCGACCATTGGAACCAGGAGAGAATTCCTGTAGAAGAAAAGACAGCGAGCAAGAATCTAGTTTACTATCATATAAGGTTAATGTCATCAGATCAAATTTAAATGGCAAGCAACAGTATAGCTTGTGGCATCAAGGGTCCAAAGACATTGAATTAGGTTTTATATCACTGTTCTTGTGCAAGCTCATTTACATAAATGCATTAAAAAACAAGAGCAAAGTCTAATTGGCTCCAAAAGCCATCTACAAATATAATACAAGATAAAATACAGACAAAAGCCTAGCATCAATAACATGCATAATGTAAAATAGGTAAGCAAGGACAAAGGCAGTAGTATACAAATCTTTTATAGCTTAGCAACTAGCTTCTTCCTTTTGATTCAATGAACCCAATGGTTATCCCAAAATGAAACATCATTGTCGAAAAATACAATCATGAGGCAAAAAGATTACCATGATCCTCAAGCTATATTAGTCTCAATTGTTTGAGATCAGCTAGCTACGCAATCTTATCCTAACATTTAACTCTAAGCAAACCACACTGCTAGCAGCAGCAACCCTTAGAGCTTCAACCGTTCAATTCAACTTGTCTAACTATAATACTAATAATCACCTTTGAACATGACAATACCTTAGGAACCTACTATATTCTGATTCATCATATACTGGAGATACATTAATCAGGAATAGTAGTAGCAGTTTTTTCTTCTATTTTTTTTTCCTAATAACCCCACACATCCATCTTAGCATTCTCATCACTATTAGTATTGTTTCCTAAATACACAACACTTTAACCTAATATATATACTGATATATCATAAACTATCAAAGGAAGAAAGAATAGTTGAATTATAAATTTGACACTGTGCAAGAAAGACCAAACAAAAAGATAACATACTCCCTTCCAAAGGTTCAAAATCTCAAGCCGCTGAAGTTTCGATCTTTAACTGAAATGATATTATTTCGGTATTGTGTCGATATTTTGATACATGATGTCGATAATGGATTGGAATTGAAGAAGGAAAGAGATGAAGCATAGGAAGGAGTTTGTATCGAGCATGATTTTAAATTTTGTACCATGCCGAGCAAAACGGTTGAAACATACCGAAACTCGATACCACTTAGCACAAACAATGTCTCCTTCCTTTGGTTCCTCTCCTTTCTCCTTCAACCTCCAATCTGTCACCATCACCATGCATCAGAGCGTCATCACGATATTAGAACAATATCTCTCTAGCCAAAGACCAGAACCATGGTATGACTCGAGATTTTGAACCTTGGTGTTGAGTGATATCGAGTTTCCAGTACATGATAGAGCTACATATCTATAGTAGCCATTGAGAAATTACATAATATCCAATACAAAGTTTGAAATGTAATTTCAAGCTTCACTACATGATATAGCTACATATCTATAGTAGCCATTGACAAATTACATAATATCCGATACAAAGTTTGAAAGGTAAGAGAAAGTGGTACCACACAAAATCAAAAGAAAAGATTTAAAAATTGTAAAAACAAAAACCAATGAACCTTTGCAACCAAGCAAATAGAAAGGGGCCATAAAATTAATAAATTGCCATCAGAAGTTCCTTGATTAATTTTATTGAGAGGTTATTGTTATGAGATAGACCAAAACACAGATGTCTAGAGTAAAATGGAAAACAATAAGAAATGGCCAGTAATATTGGTTATAAGAATCAGTTTCGGAGCAAGTTATTAGAAAAGATAAGAATGAGAAATGTAAGGATAAAGTACCTCATCATCCTTAACATATGGCTCAAACCACGTCCACAGTGTCTTTGGTTCTGCAACATAACGAAGATAGAGGAAGCCAACCTGTGTAATAAAGAACAATTCATTTTCATCTTTACTGTGCAGCTACTACAATTAAAGGAATAAATTCTGGCATCAACAACCAAGCTTGAAACCAATAATTGCACCAGTATATCTACATGCATATCAGAGGAAAAGATGAACAGTGTTCATAACTCAGGCATATGGGCCACGTCCATGTAACAGAAACTAAAATAAAAGTTCAGAAACAAATCAATCCATTTAAGATCATAGATATCCTAGGAGCATAACCTAGAATTTTGGCATCCAACAATAGCCTTGATAGCCACAGAAAGGTTTTGTGATAGATGAGAGAAACTTGTGTATTTCATATCTCCCAGAAGGGGTTAGAATCAATGTATTTATACACGTAAATAACCAATTATCCCAGAGACTAGGCAATACATGAACATGAATATGCTGGAGATTTTGCCAATTAGGAATGCAAAATATTAACAAGCAGAATCATTAAAAAATGAAAAAAATATCTGCATGATGGAGGTCAAACTAGGTAGGAAGCCCGAGCAAATAGTATAGTCACAGATTGGATGCTAGAAAAGAAAGAGAAATTATTCAGGAAAAACAATATAAAATATGTAATATATATTTAGAGGAGTTACCGCTCTAATGTAAGGAGAATCAGGATGCTTCAACAGTCCATGCATCTGCTTGACCGTCAATTTCATTGTGAAAAATTTGTAAAGCAGACAAAATGCTGTGGAAGGTCCTCTGCAATTTCCAGTCATCCATGGTTCCACATGATCAACTTGGTTGTAGATCTCATCTATAACTTCATGGTAAGTCTTGAGTCTATAAAGCTCTTTGAAATAATCAGATGATAGAATGTTCATGGAAAGAACCTTCTCTACTAAAGTATCAATAGACTTTCCAGACGTTTGTATCTCCATTATCCAACAAAACTTCACAAAAATTTCTCGCTGCACAGATTAGCGACAAGCTGGATGAAAACTTGAATCAGCCTGTAGCTAAAAACAGTAAAATTTGGTCAATAAGGGAGGAAATATGCTCAAGTTCAGTCAACATAGTTACTGATGATTAATCAAGCTCACAAAGAAAATAATAAGGAAAAAACAAATATTTTACCAGAAGCAGAAAAAATAGTACCTGCCTACCCTTGCACAAAACATCTTGTACCTTGGCCTTGTTTAATCCGTTAATATCTCATAACTCTACATGCATAATCACAAAAAAGAAAAGAGAAAAAAAAAAGTATCTTTGGCATATATACACAACCACATAAGAAGATCTGAAATGTGAACTAGTTTCTTTCTCCCAGTTAGTACTTTCTCATTAAAAACATAGGTAACTTTTGCTAAGTTAGTGATTCAACCCTGGTAAGTTTGATATAATTCTCTTAATGGCAGGACTCGTAAGAAAACATAGTGAAAGATGATTATAACTTTCCCTTCCCGCCATATATAAACTGTGAATCAGCGAATCCAATTTTTCCCTAATTTTGAAAAAGATGTTTTAGCCAATTATATTCAGACAAGTTGATCTATGAAGTAGTCAAAGCTATCATCCTCATCTTTCAATATCGCTAAGATTTTAAGCCCAAAAATGTTATTTTTTCAATAAAAGGCCAACTGAACGATAATTAGGGCAGAAGAGGGCGACAGAGTATAATGAAGATGCAAGGTAGGCACGAGAGGTTGGAGGACATAAATTACCTACGACGAAGGCACGTACCTATCGCAATCGGCTCTCTGCACTTCCTGTTGCACCGGATACCCTCCTCCCTCCTCGGATTAGCTTTGGAGTTAGGGTTTCTTTTATCGAATAGCCAGAAACACTTGGAGGGAGGCAGAGATGGCTGAACAGAAGCGGAACGAAATCCAGCGAAGGGAAAAATGAGGATGCCGTCGGAAGTGGTGGCCGTGGAGAGGGAGGAGGAAGGGGGTGACGGCGCCGTCAGGAGAGCGGAAGAGGTGAGAGGAAGCAACACGCGAACCCCGATCCCGGTCTCGAGATGAACGAACGAATCGTGGGCATGTCTAGCCCGAAAGCGGATAACCCAACCTACCCAAGTAAACTGATTTTTTTAATTATTTATTAATTTATTTTTAAAAATCAAATTTCATCCAATTTTAAATTTATTTATTATGAAACCGATAAAACCCAAATAAAATGGATGAATAATTATAGAAGATATAATTTTCTATATTCTATATTTTGCTAGCTAAGAGGATAAACGAATCAAATTGAATAATATAAAAAATTATTAATATTTGAGTTCAAATTTAAAATATATATATCATATTAGAATTCAAAATTCAAAAATATAAATAGTTTTAACTCAAATTCAAATTCAAGTTCGATTTGTTAGAACTTTAATACGAGCAAAAGAACTTAAATTCGATTTAAATTATTTAAATCTTAATTTAAACATATTTAAAATAAAATTGAATAAGAATAATTAGATTTCAATTTGAGTTCTAACTTGCAAATGGCTCATAAATAATCGAACAAAAAATTATAAATTCAAATACAACTCAAAAAAATTATCAAGCATATTCAAATTTAACTCAAATTCAATAATTTCAAATATGAATCAAATATTTTTCGAACCAGCTCAAAAAGTTCACGAACAAGTTCGATTTGTTTGCAGCCTTAGTCCAAGCCATCCAACCCAATCCACTCATTCGATTCGCCAAGCCCAGCCAGCCAATTGGCTCTGCCTAACCAATCCACTCATTCAATTCACTAAGCACAGCCAGTCAATTCGATCATTCAATCCTCAAGTGATCGAACCCTCGGAACTCGCTTAGCTTGTCCACTATTTATCAAGTTCAGTCCATGTGACCAGACTCGATAAGCTCATTGTATCCCCTTCACTCATTCAGTAGGTCAGCTTTATCGATCGGTCCTACCGAGTCGATCCAAACAACACAATCCAATCACCTGTATCGATTCAATTAGTATCAAGCAAAAAATCCAAAATAGAACATATTTTACAAGCATGCTTTTCATGCGAGCAAACACTGACGTTGCAAACACTGTCAAACTTGGCGTTTATTCAATAGGGTCAAAGCAACTAAATAAGCAAACAGCTACCGTAAATCAGAGTTTCGTTGGAATAATTACCAGGAATTAATGAAAGAAATCAGTACTAGTATAGTATCCATTAGGGGAATCGACATGTCGAATTTGCTGTATAAATGACATTCATACAAGTTGCAAAAGGTGTTTGAAGAAGAATTAACATGAACAGCACACACTAAATTAATAAGTCAAGCAGGGAGGAGTTACGCTCTGCTGCGAGTCAGCCATCCTATTAAGCTTCGGGCACAAACCTAGTTCCAGGAAAACAATTTGTCACCAGTTTGGCTAGGCCTTACCAACAATCCATGTTGCAGGAACTTGGAAAATGGATTTTGGATCACTGTGCTAGCTTTTCGGTTGCTAGTCTTTCGCTTGGCGCTGTTGGTGATCTTGATAGCAATCGCACAAAGTCGGTATGCAGGGCATGGCCAGCCTGTATAAAAGAAGGAATATTTAGTCTTGTGGAGGCAATGAAGTCTTGAGCCAATTTGCAAAGAGTAGTGACTCAAAAAGATGGACTAAAACACTGAAACAAAAAGCCACCTATAAGAAACAGCATGCTAATCTATTGGAAAGTAATGCATTTTGCCTTAATTAAGCAAGTTCGATAGTAAATCAGTAATGGGCCACAGTAAGATACGTTCATAAAAACTATTTTCACATAATGGTCGCATGTAACAAGATGCAGGATCATCTTCCCTTTCTACTCTCACATCCCTCGGTAAAATGAGAAATCCATGAGCGATTTGAGAAGCTGAAAAGTTAAAAATTGCTTCAGGATCAGAACAGCTATGGTTGTAGGAATTCTTAAGGTTTTAGCTTCACATGATAGTGTACTTTGTTTGTAAATCACGCATATACACAGCATATATATTCCCAGAACATTGATTTGTAATTGCCTTTTTGTGTCAAAAAGCAAGCATAACTGTTCAGGTACCAACCACTAAGCATGAAGCACATGAAGATTGCTAAAAATGATTTTAAATACCAGGTGAGGTATCCTTTGCCCGAACTAGGACACAGACAAAATTATTGGGACTGCAAAGGAGTCAAATGAAGCAGATTCTGACTGTGTTCAAGCTTATTCTTTTTCCAGTCAAGCTTGTTCAATCTTATTAAAAATCTTATTGAGGCTGAGCTTCAACTAGAGAAATTTGTCTTAGTTATAATTTAGTTAAAGCATTGATGCAATAAATGA